>BQNB010001189.1:3496-31795 GCA_026074375.1 Tanacetum coccineum
GAAGGGTTTTTAGGATTTTACTTTAAGTAAATACCTTTTAAAAAGCCTCTTGGAATTTTATTGATTAATAATTTTAATTATCCTCTTATTATTATATATTTATATTTATTATATATATATTATATAGTAAAAGGTGATTAATTTTAACCGAGTCAGATTGCTTTCCATGCAAGGGGTTGATATTGTTGTCGAAAGAGGTAGTATTCCTAAAAGGAGACGGTCTAAGACTGTGATTGAAGAAGTCGCTCAATCTAAAGAGGTAGCAGAGGATGTAGACTCGGAAGGGACTGATGAAGAACCACCGGTTAGAAGAAGATCAACTTATGTAGTCATTGGTGGAGAAGTTCGCAGTGAATCAGATGATGAAGGACTAGATCATTCAAAGAAGTTGAAAGGGTTGGAAACTCTATCGGAAGCTGCACAATTCAAGTTGAATATAGAGAAAGCTAGAAAGGCAAGCAGACATGATTTCTTTATTCAACAACGTCCAAGAGACTCAGGTGAAGGATCTAGGGTAACTCCAAAGGTTCTTGATGAGCTAACCCTTAAAAGCTTAAATGAGGGAGCTGGTGTGACATCAGAAGTTCCATATGAGCCAAGTGATCATTCTAGCAGTTCATTGCAGTTGAAGACATCTCAAGTGATGAGGCTGATATCACTAAGAAAGCTGACGAAGCAAAGAAAGCAGAGACTGAGAAGGACACTGATGAAAAGGCTAAAAAGAACATGTTGCAAAATCAAGGGGGAAATGAACAAGCTAGAGATACACAAGCAGAAGTTCATGCTTTTGAACCCCAGATTGAAAAGCTTAAAGCAACAAAATTCAGTTCCAGTCTGACTCTATCATCTAATGAGTTTACAAGTCAGTTTCTCAATGACAATCCAGATGTGACTGTTAATGAAGTATTGAGAGATCCGGTTGAACCTGAAGTTCAATCAATGGTGGATGTTCTAGTTACTTAAGCAAAATTGGCTGAATAGAGACCTCCACTAGTTGATACAACCGTAACACTTATTCCAAATACAACAACAATTTCACCAACCCAACCACCACCAACACAACCAAAAATAAGCAAAATTAAGAGAATCCTTAAGAAATCCAAGAGACCAAAATCTCAAGTTGATGTGGGTGAGCTAGACAACAGAGTCACCAGACTTGAGAAAAAGGTTCATGCAATGTCCAGCTTCAATCTTCCAGATGCAATTAATAAGTCTATTAAAGCTCATTTGAAGAATGTTTTGCTGAAAGATGTCCCTGACTTTGGCAAGATCAAGATGGATGATGTGTATTTTATTTTAAAATATATTTTATTCAAGTTTTAATTTATAAAACTCGATTCACCTACCAAACGCACTAACGTGCAGAGAACCCGATCATGAGTAGTGTAGAGATTGTAAATCCGAGGTCGTCCCAATAGCTAAGTGTTAATTAGTTTTAATTTGAAGTGTCACGTTTTGAAAATGGTTTGAGATTGATATTGGAAATAACAGGAAAGTAAATATGCGGAAATTAAAAGAGATAGAATTAATTAGGGAGAAAGGCATGCTAGCCTAGCCATTTCCTTACTACCGTTATAACTACATTTTCCTGTGCAATGTTACACCATGGTTTCATTAGTGGTTTCTAAAGTCGACAGACTTGAAAATATATCTTTAGTCTGCCCTATAGTTCCTGCGATCCTGAATCCCCCGAAAGTCACGAAGGTAGGGCAACCAGGTTATAGTGATTAATCTTGTCCTAAGAACTAGTCTAATAACCTATACAGATTATTAACCCTCTCTGAAAGAGTTCCTGTGCTTTTTAAGTATATTATGTGATAGAGGCGGTAACAGGGTTAGTTCCTACACTAGGGTTTGAATGATCATACTTCCCTAGTACCTTGCTAATCCTATGTTCAAGTGGTAATCTAATAACAGGATTAACATGATCTAAACCACCCGCAATACTACCAAAACCAAGGGTTACATGATAGTCAAAAGGATATCCAACGAAACCATGATCTAACAGGAAACAAACATTAGGAAACAAACATTATAACGATAGTAGATTCATGACTAGGCTAGCACTAAATTGCTTACTTGCTCATAGCAACAACAAAGGAAGAATTAATAAAGATAATCATGGATGGAAAATTCATAATTCTTACAGAAGTTGTTTGTGAACGATTAAATACAAAAGTAAGTTTAATTGTGATCTCCCTTGGACTTCTTGTGGATTTCTTCGAGCTATGGAGGCCTTAATCACCCCTTAGATCTGTGGTGGAATGGTTGATATCAAATTGTCTGAACGAAGCCTCTATTTATAGATTTCAAATAGTTTACGGCGTAACCTTTTAGAGGTTTACGCCGTAAACTGCTGACGTGCACTTTTCATCTTGCAGGCTTAAAGGATGTTATGGCGTAATCAAGTGTCCACGTTAAACTGTAATTCTGACTTAGATAACTCATCCTTCCATAATAATAATGTTATGGTGTAAACCTTGCGTGTGGTTATGCCATAATCTTGATGGGTGACGTGTCTTGCCTTGAATCGGTTACGGCGTAACACTATCGTAGGGGTTACGTCGTAAAGTCTCATAAGAATCCGTGTTTTCTTCATTTTTTGGTCCTTTTCCCGTGTTTCTTGTCACATACTCGCATTTTACCTGAAAATAACGAAATAACCATAAAAGTATCAAATTCAAGTATTTATAAGACAATTGCAAGTATTTTTAGGAGAAAATTGACACTAAAAAGTATCAAATATTTGATGTTATCAATAGATAAAGCAAAAAAATCATGCCAAAGCATTCATCAACGCCATTTGATCAAGCAGCTCTTGATGAATTTGATGAGAAGGAAAAGTTGTTTCAAATGATGAGCAAATCCAGGTCATACAATAGGCATCCAACACATAAAGCCTTATATGATGCCCTTGCAATATCACTAAGTGTGGATGAAGATGACATGGAAAAAGAGCTCAAACAACAACCTTCTCAGAAGAAGAGACGATGTGACGATCAAGATCAAGATCTTTCAGCAGATCCATCAAAGGAGAAGAAGAAAAAGATGCAAAAAGAATCTGAGTCTTCCAAGAAAGATAAAGATCAGTCTACTTCTTCTAAGAAAGGTACAACTCTATCCAAACCTTCAAAACCTGATAAATCTGTGCAAGTAATTGAAACAGTTGAAGAGCTTGATCTAGAAGAGGCAATGGATTATGAAGAACCAGCTGTAGATGAAGTGGTTAACACTAAAGAACATCCACAAGGTGATGCTGGTCTAAGTTAAGATAGGTCCAAGTGGTTCAAGCAACCTCCCAGACCGAAAACTCCTGATCCAGAATGGAGCAAAGACCCAAATGCTGATGTTGGACCAGAATAGAATTGGTTTCATGAACTTGAGAAAACAACAAAAGATCTAGGTGAATTTGATGATCTGATGGGCACTACTATTGACTTCTCGAACTTTATTAAGCATCGTTTCAAGAAAGATAAAATCACTAAGCCGACTTAGAAGGCACAGTCTTCAAACTTCTCAAAGGAACCTATAGAAGTAGTATTGAACTGGAATACCACTTGGAGCAGCGTTATTTGGCCTTCTCTGAACAGTTAGATTGGATAAATCCTGAAGGTGACAGATGCCCATATGACTTGAGCAAGCCACTACCTTTACAAGGTCCTCTAAGTCATCTAACCATTCCTATAGAATTTTTCTTCAATAATGATCTTGAATATCTGACGAATGGAAACAAGGAAAGGAAATATGTTGCATTAGTAACAAAGACAAAAGCTGCAAGTTATAATCTGAAATTCATTAAAGACATGATCCCAAAGTTTTAGAGGTCAACAAAAGTGGCATATGACAAGAATGATGCATTAGGAATCTGTCACTAGGGTCCCAAACGTCAGCTTTACTACAGATCAAGAAATATAGCCAAATCACTGCGTGAAGTCTTCTCACATATGCAGATTCTGGCTGTCGTCAGATTAACAATAGATAATCAGTTTGGATACGAATACTTGAAGGAGATCGTTGTTAAAAGAGCAGATTTGAAGGAATATTCATTCAAAGAAGGTGATTTCTCCATACTTCATTTGAATGATATTAAAGACTTATTTCTACTATATGTTCAACAAAAGATTCACAACCTCACGGGTGATGAAATTGTTCATCTGGTAAATGCTCTTCGTATATACACCAGAAGCATCGTCATTCAGATGAGGGTAGAAGATATACAGCTTAGAGTGAAAAGTTACCAGAAAAAGCTCAACATCACCAAGCCACAAACTACTTGTGATGGAATCTCATTCAAAGAACCGCACACCATATTTCATAAACCAAGAGGAGTTTTCTATCTAAACAAGAGCAAAAAAGAGACTGATTAGGGCTGATGAGCTATACAAGTTTAGTGACGGTACTCTCCAGATGGTTCATGATAATCTGCATGACATGCTGCATAACTTCGTCTGGGTTACAATGAAGTTATGCCAACAAGAAAGTGGTCAGAGAAAGATCAGGAACGGACTGATAAAATATTGAGGTTGATTGACAATCTGTTGCTGGAAAGACAGATTATGAGGAGCTTATAGTGTTATGTTGGTGGTAGATTAAACGAGACGGACTACAGACTACGAATGCGGACAATCTGACTTTGTCAGTCCTTGTCCTGCTAAAATTAAGGTCCAGTTTCATTCTTTATCATTGTGAATATGTATATATGTAGTGTAGGATAATAAGTATGTATGTGTTGAGTACATTTTTTCGTGAATTTTTCAATAAATTCAAAATATGTACTCAACACTATATCCTTCCTTTATGAATTGAGAGGGAGCATTAAAATGTTCCTAATAAGCATGCAAATAAGATAACATCTTTCTCCCCGACAGCTTTTTTTTAATTAATTGATATCCACAACATCAAACGATTTGACATTTTTGATAAGGAGAGAAAATGTGATCAAAATATATGGCTAATATATGTGATCTTAAGTGACTCAAGTGCGGCTTCCTCCTTATATATGCAAAACACTTTTGATTATTGATGCACATATAGAGGGGGGGCAATTTTGAAAAGATGAAACTTTCAAAATACAAATGTTTTGACTTATATCACAAGTATATTGATTGATTTTCAAATGGTTTTATGGTAAAGATGGGAGTACCAAAAGACCGACCAAATATTATTGTTCATTGAGACATAAGGCGGTTAGGGCTAGGTATTTGTTCCATGATCCAGCCAGAACCGGAGGGATCTACCCAAGGACACTCCACTAGTTATAGTAGAAGTCCTTAGGTATGATACAAAAAGAGTAAATGTAAGATTGGGAAAAATGTTAGCTAAGACATGAGTTATCACCGGAACAAACCCAACATGGTGATAATGAGGATGCGATGGTTAACATTGAAGGGATTGAAGAATTAAAAAGAATTGTAAGGATAAAGGGTGTAAAGAAAGAAGCCTTCCATATACTTAGGCAGAAACCGAGTCAATACATATGTTATCAAAATCACACAGTTGATTGTTGGTATTGAAGATAGTCATCATAGACCCAGTGATGTAATGCACAGCCCTCCCTAGCTACTCAGACTTCTCTCAAAAGAAGTTTGTTTCATTTCACATGGAGATTAAACACATTTTTATTGACTTTCTTACTCCGAGTTTGTTGGTATAGAAAATGTGGCAGTCCGCTCCAGCCTTCGATCACTAAAACTAAAACGCACTTATTGAGTCTAGAGCCAAAGAGATCATCAATAAATCTCATTAGGACATTATTCTAGATTACACTTGTAGTTCATACACTGTGAACATAAGTGTTATATATAAAGAGTCATACGCGTCATCCAAGTGATCTTTCCAGAACATTCAGAGTGGTGCTCTTTAGCATTACACAGTGACGAATGGAAATCCTTCTAGTGTCAACATCAAATAGCACTGCGGTAGGTGACTTGTGCGAACCTATATGGATTAAACTTGTGACAACTGGATATCGATTTGGTCTAGTTTTATGAATTGATGACTCAATCGGTAAGATAGTAACTAACCGATTCACTCATATCGTGTTGTCTACTGTGAGACGTTCCGATAATGAGAACAAGCAAGTAACAGTGAACCTAATGCAATTTGTGTTAGAAGATCCAATACTTCCAGCTAGAAATCTTGTCAAGGAGGTTCTTCCAAATTAAACCTACCTGATCACAGGTTGGTCCTCATGGAACCGAAGGTTATCCCTACCTATATTCGACGAATGACACAGCCATATTCGTCCATAACTGTGTTTATTACTAACCATTAATTGCAGGTTATAAAATGGTAGTGGTGCCTTACTCCAGCAGAGTCGAATTCATAGCCACATGCTCATACTCGATCAACGAATATAAAGAAATGATGAAAGCTCAAGTACATGTTACTCAAGTCTTTCGCTACTCTGATGCTCAACGTCTTCCTTGAAGTCATAAAGTGTTCAAGATGATGCATTCCAAGGGATATTGTCGTCTGCTTTCAAAACAAAGAAAAGTATGAGCATGTTGGTCCAAAAGTCACAAAATCACAAAAAGGCAAAAGATTACAAGATGATAAAGAGATGATGTATGACGGATGATCTCAAGAAGCTCAAGATCACTATAAAGTCAAGCATGTTAGAACAAGCTCGTGATCAAAGTTCACTACATATCACACAAGATAAAGATCAAAGAATCAAGACTACGAGTAAGACTAAAGACATTCATAGAATGCTAAGCTTAAGTTTATTGTAAAATGGAGTGACCTCCCTTAGGGGGAGATTGTTAGTAATCGAGAAAATACTCGGTCACTTCCAAATATATAGTTCGTAGATCATAGTTAAATGTGTATTAATTAAGTAAAGGAAACGGGCCGACCCATGGATAGTTCATGGATCCAAATTCCCCATCCAACCCTTGTAACTATAAATACCCTCTCCGCACATAGAGAGGGTGTTGGTTTTCATTCTATCATATGACATTTTCTTGTTTCTCTCTTTAGAAAACCTTCCAACTTTCTTTCTCTCTCTAAACTCTACTTGTGTAGCTTAAGGTGTGTGGGATTGATATTCTACAACCACACTAGACTGTTGTGAAAAAACATTCTTAAGTATTTAAGAAATACTAAAGACGTGTTCTTATTTCATGGTGGAAATCCTGAAGCTGGGCTTAGAGTTACTTGTTATTGCGATGCTGGATTCGAGACC
Organism: Tanacetum coccineum; assembly: GCA_026074375.1. Taxonomy (NCBI): domain Eukaryota; kingdom Viridiplantae; phylum Streptophyta; class Magnoliopsida; order Asterales; family Asteraceae; genus Tanacetum; species Tanacetum coccineum. The sequence goes on from BQNB010001189.1 coordinate 10,683, forward strand.
GATAGAGATGATATAAAATCTCAGACAGGATACGTCTTCGTTTTGAATGGAGGCGTAGTAGATTGGAAAAGCTCCAAATAAAGTACTACTGCAATGTCCGCTACAGAAACTGAATACATAACTGCTTCACAAGCTGCAATGGAAGCTGTTTGGATTAGGAAATTTATTTCAAGGCTTGGTATTGTACCAACAACAAATGAACCGATTATGATGTTATGCGACAATTCTGCCACACTTCTTATCGCCAACGAACCGGGGGTTCAAAGGGGCGCCAGACACTACCATAGAAGATACCATTACGTTGGTGAGTGTATCGAATTAGGTGAAATTAATCGCCTTAAAGTTCACACAGATAACAAGTAGTTGATCCTTTTACGAAGGCTTTACCGAGAGGAAAGCTTACTCAACATGCTAGGAGCATTGAACTTCGTTTAGCTAGTAGTTTCATGTAGATCTGTGTTTAGTATTTGGATATGGGATACTAAGATAATTTTTATTTTATAATGAATTAAAGTACTTGGTGTGTTTGTTTTTATTTAATATTAATTGTGTCATATATTTGCATGTTTAAATCCGTAAATAATTTTTATTGTTTTAAATTAGTCCATTGTCGATCAACAATATGGGAATACTATTGAACTAAGACAAATTTGAGTGATTGGTAATGTTCTTGGAATATTAAAGAATGTGTTCGCCAAACTTACATGATATTCATAAGATGCATATCGGACTTCCCCGACAAACAAGATTATCACTTTATGGATCGTCATCATTAAGTGAATCTTGTAAGTGATTTTATTTACTAATCGTTAGACTTGAGATGTAAGTATGTTTTGCATATGTGGATAATCCTTCTTGTTATAGTTTAAGTTATCCTGAATACGGTAGCTATTAAAGACTATTTTTAGAAGTGATTGTGAAGCATTTGACTGACACATGCATTCAATATAGAATTTGTTCCTTCAACTGTTGAAGAATGATGCCACTGGTCCCCTCGTAGGATTAATCAGATGTATGGCCGCACCCAAAACTCATGTAGAAATGTCTCAATGATTTTTGGTAATCTTGATTAATTACATATACGAGAAATAGAATCGTTAAATAATAGAATGACTTAGATCCATATCTATTTTTAACATGGTGTTTGAAACAAAGGGATTGTAAATGATAAATCATTTAACCGTGACTTTACGAAACCACACTCAGGTATTCCTAAGAGCATTAGCGTGTTGCTAGACGCTTACCAATGTTATTATATCATTTGATACATGTCCAAGTAGGAGCTGTTGGGATATGTACACGTATAAATAATATATGTCTGGGAAATTACTCGAGCCTATAGGGACACACGCGTTAATATGTAAAATAGTAATATTAATATATTAAGTGTAATATATTAATTAAGTGATAAGTAAACGACCGTTAAATAATTTATTACTTAACGAAATATTACTAACGATCATTAAATGTTAATACGAGGACCTAATAGTAAAAAGGAAGAAAGTTAAGTTCGGGTTTCCTTATTTCTACCCCTGACTGATCGGTTATGGACGCCCATAAGGAATTGGAGTGCTTGACTTGCAAGCCAAGATTTGTGAGCCTATATAATGAATACTTGATTCATATTTAAGGTGACACATTCAAAAAGCTAGAAAATTAATCCCTAACTTTCCCTCCTATCCCTCTTTGGTCGATTGGTTCACAAACTCACAAAGGGTTTTTAGTTTGTTTTGTTTTGGTCGATCGATCGAGCCTAAAGAATCCACAAGGGTTTTGGTTTTGTTGCTAGTCAAGAATCAAGAGATCGTTTGCTATATCAAGTACTAGCATACTTTAGTGTTTGCTAAGAATGTATTTTGTTTGTTAGTCATAGATAGATCTTGTTTTAGATCTTGGTGGTTTTGCGTGTTTGTAAATTTTACACACACGCATGTATTCAAGAACGTTGTGCGTTTGCTTTTATTGCTAAAAGGTACTTGTTTCTTGATCCTATGTTAATTATATAATTCTATACGTATTTATTGTATTTCATTGCGTACTTGTGATGATTAAAGGTTAATAGGTTTATAAAATCTAACAATAACCATTGTTAGAAATCCAAACGTTTAGGAGGCTTCTCTGTAACAAGGACTAAACATGAAATCCAGCTAAATCACATGGACTAATGGTGTAATTTACTCACGGTGCAATTAATTAAAATTATTTGATGCATACTTGTAAGTCGTGCTTTCATTTTGGTACTTATAATCTTGTGCATCGATAATTTTTTGTATTACAATCAAATTAGTTTATCCGTTATCCGTGTTCTTGTTTTTACCTATATAGACACGGGTTATTAAACACAGATTAGGTTGGAACAATGACTATAACTAATAATGATATTTGAACTATATTTGTTCGGGTTTGAAAATATGATTAGATTTGTTTATTATTCTTATTGTTTGAGTACACCTCAAGGTCGGACTCGGGGTTGTTAAACGTGATGCATGCCCTATAAACATAGCTACTAGTTTTCTTACTACATGAATCCACCCAAATCATGAACAACCTAGGTCGTAATGGTCAATACAATAAGTCGTATTAAGTTACAAATAATAATGTTGGCCAAATTAGTTACATGTCTTAATTAAATATTTATGAAATTTTCGAGGTTTTAATCAAATGGTCAAACAAAGTTACGTGGTTAAATCAATGTGTCAAATAAAATTAAAGATAAAACATTCTCAAATAAAGTTAAGTAGTTAAACTATAAGTTGACTAAAAGTTACATAATCCAAAATCTAATTAACTTGTCTGCGCAAGGACAGTTTGTCGATAACTGCAACTTATTGGTGTCACTTTAGTTTTTTACCAATAACACCACTTAGGATACAACGATGAATATAAAGTTTGATAATTAGAGTTAAGTAAACAGTCAAAAGATTTCATTTTGTTCAAGTCACGCGCATGTAACGCATAGCTTTTCCAAAAACTTTTTACTATTTCAAAAAGTTTTTCAAAGACTTTTTTGCATTGCAAACTTAAACTTTCTTAAAAGCTTTTCAAAACGACTTGATATACTAAAAGCGTTTAAAGCATTGTACTATACACATATTTTAATTAAAACATCACTATAAACTCTCCATTTTGATGTTAGTTTTTCTTTGTAAAAAGCTTTTGTTAAAGTTTTACCATTTAAGACATAAATTACAATAGCTTTTTTATATTAAAAATAATAAAATTAAATGATAAAAAGCTTTTTAATGTTTGAGCATTGTGGATGCCCTTAAATTACTTTCATCTACTCACAAAAAGATACGACGATACGAAATTTGATGTAGTTGACTGTATGGATATAACTTGCTTGATTTTGTACAACTTTATTCAGTTTTTTTTCCTTTTTTGTTATGGAGCAAAATTAATGGTTTGATGGAATTGAGATAATGCAATGCCAATAAGAGCAATAGGTATGGTGGCGAGCAAGCTCATCGTTTCCAACGTGGTAGCTCGCCACTTGCTTGCCATCACACCAAGTCCACTCGCCACCTCTCGCCATTTGATGTCTCGCCGTAGAAGTGAGGAACAAAAAGACAAAAATAGATGTGTTCTTTGTTTCTTTTTTTTGTTTTCTTGGTTTTTTCTTTGGTGATTTTTTTGTTTGGTGATTTTTGTTTGGCTTCTTTTTTTGTTTTTGTTGGTTTTTTTGTTTGGTCATTGTAGGTTCTCAATAAAGAAGACGATTTGTTCTTTTTTGTGATTTTTTTATTTTATAAAAAATAATTGTACATTTTCAGTCCGTAAGGTTTGTTTTTTTCATCTTTTACTTTAAACTTGTATATAAAATATAGATAGATAGTTGGTGTGTTGTGTGTATTTTATAAAAAAATAAGTTTCCAATTTTGTTCTTCTATTTTCGTATTGTATTTTAATTTGAATGAATGAGATTTATTTTGTTTGAAAAAATAAAAAATAAAATAAAATTGTGGGTGGGTGAGGCCTAAATGAGAAGGTTGATGGTATGTTATGAGTGAATAGGTATTTTGAAGTGGGAGTGTTAAGATGACGTAAAAACTGGTGGGACCCAAATGAGGAGCTTGAGCTCTTCACGATACCTATCCCTCTAAAAGGCCAAAGAAAAAATTCTAACCATATGGAGCTTAGTGGTGGTCCAAAACAAAATTGCCAATCATGCAACAATCAGAGTCACTTGGAATTTTTGAATTTCTGCATTATAATTCATCATTATATTGACATATAAATCAACAAAGTGTTCATCTATTGGCAAAATCGACTTTTATATCGATTTTTTTTAACGGCAAATAGATATATATAAATAAAATAACTGCTACTAGCAAGACGCTAGAAGCAAGATACAGTACAGACTAGAATAAAATACAAACAACAAATTCTAGACTATACCCGAGGCTTTAACTGCGAGGACTACTAAAGGGATGAAAAAACTCTTGCCACGATAAGAGAAAAATCCCAACTCACGGAGGCCGAGCCACCGGTTTTCACTTCGGAGTGATTTTGATGTAGACCCAAACAAGCACCGAGGGAATGAAACAAGTTAGAAATGATGAAGCTAAAGAGCCAAACAGAAGCAAGAAACCCTGAACTAGTTCTCCAACCTCTAGTTCTCCAACTAGTTCTCCAACTAGTTCTCCAACTAGTTCCCCAAGTAGTTCTCCGACAAGATCTCCGAATAGAACTCCGACCAGTTCTCCAACCTCTAGTTCTCCAACCTCTAGTTCTCCAAACTATAGTTCTCCAACTAGTTCTCCAAACTAGTTCTTCACGACTCAGTTACTCCGACTATACTCCAACTAGATATCATCAAGAACCCGAGGGCACAAAGGATTTATCAGCCATTCAAACCCAATTACTCTTCAAGCGTCCCTATGAGAAAGCCAATTACAAAAGAAAAGTCGGATATTATCACAGAGGTCACTTTTTCACATTGAATGACACAAAAATTAATGTTGATATGGTACTCTCCACACCACCAACAAAGAGAAGCAAAAATAAACGGTCACACGGTGATTCTTCTCTTTGAAACTTGCCACGAACATACCAACTTCTCATCTGATCCATGAGACTAAAAAGAAGAAACAAGGGGAATATCCTTACCAATTCCGAACCATTCCTCCAAACCTCAGAAGCAATGACCGCACTCAAAGAAAATAAGAGACGAAGATTCCCACATTACCGTTTTACACATCGACACAAATACGATTGAATATCCATACCCACGAGAAGAGAGATTCAATGCGAGATGCGGCATATCGATCCAAATACACATCTCTCGATAAGAATATCTCATATAACTTGCGAGGCAGAACTTTATACCAATCAAGTCGGAGGTAACCAAAGAAGGAAAAGCATAGAGTCCAATAATGCTACGCGTTCTTCCCAACCGGAAGATGTCATCTTTGTCTATCGTACAAACACAAGAGTCCTCATCAACATTATATGTCAATAAGGCTAATTTTCGTGGTAAGCAAATCCCCCCTCAATAAGGTCGTTTATCAACACCGCGTATTTGTCCTAGACCAATTCCATTTCCATTGCCCATTTTCAATACGGTCGATAATGAGGCAGTCTTTATCTTGATCCAAGCGATAAAGCCTATTGTATCGGATATGAAGAGGAGAATCTCTAATCCAAATGTCTTTTCAAAAGCGTATACGAGTGCCACAACCCACGCAAAAACGGAGGGAAATTAAGAGGGTGACTTGCCTTCGAGTTAATGTATGAGTTAGAAAGAACGCAATAATCCTCTGAGACCACGTACCATGAAATTTTTGGCAGCCTTGAACATCAAACCACCCCTTTAACCATGTATGGCTTGATGATTTTGACGTTCCAAAAGTGCATTCGATAACAAGAATGCAATCCTCTAACGACAATTCTTGGAGCAACGCAAGATTAAAGCTTTAAGCTACCAATATTCAAACCAACTTTATCAAAGGAAGAAAGAACGTTTGACCATTTAATCTAAGCAATCTTTTTGTTATCGTGAGAACCACCCTAAAAAATGTAGCTCGATATCTTTCCAAGGCTTTTAAGAATACTAGGAGCTTAAAAGGATAGAAAATAGAAAATAACCAAGGCTGCCAATAAGTGGCCTTTATAATGGTAAGACGACCACCGATAATTAACATATAGAGCGCTTTTCCATGAAGAATGTAGTTCTCTCTTCGATGTAAGCGATCATTCACTAGGGGTTGCAGTCGGAAATGATATTCATGTGGAACCAATCGAGAGCCCAAGGGTACTTGAGAAGAAGGGAGCCTGATAGCACACTCCAGTACCAGTAGCCTAATAGACACTTACTTCATTAAGACTCCAATACCCATAAATTTTATATTGTGACTATTAATCTTGAGACTGGACCTCAAACTAAGTAGAAGACCCGGGTACTGCACTCGAATGATATTATCTAAATCTCTGGCATTCCATTCAGTTGTAATAACCACGTCGTCTGCGTAAAACAGATGAGATAAAATAATATCCGAAGAACCAATCTTGACCCCACGAATAAGACAAGAATTGACCGCATTAGAGATGGCACAATGAAGACCCTTCATAACGAGGATGAATAAAAAAGGCGAAAGAGGATCGCCCTGCCTTAAACCTCGTTTGATAGAAAATTCAGAGTTAAAAAAAGGGACTACCAATAATCAAGAAAAGACGACGATCTAGAAGAATTGTGGCAAGCAGTAACCAATTTGCCATTTTGAACCAAAACCAAGGCTGATGAGAACAAAGTCCAGATATTTCCAACTAACCGAATCAAAAGCTTTTTCAAAGTCAACCTTGAAGATTAACATCTTTTTCTTCCTTTTTTTGAACCAATCTATGACCTCGCTGAGAATAAGCGGACCGTCAAGAATTTGACGACCCAAAATGAAAGCGGATTGCTCATTACTAACAATCTTATCAATAACTTTAAAGAGCCGATTTGCTAGCTACTTTAGCGATGATCTTTATAATGATTCCAATAAAGGGAAATGGGGCGAAGTCTTTAATAAAAATAGATTACTGACCTTTGAATAAGCGTGAAAAAAGATGAATTGGCACTTTGAGGCATTCCCCGAATAAACCAACTCAGAAAAAAGAGTTAACGAAAACCAAAAAATATCCATCTTCAAAAGGTCCAAGTAATTCTTTATGAATGCAAAAGAGAAACCATCGGGCTCGAGGGCTTTGTTGCTACCACAATCCCAAATAGCCGATTTAATTTCATCACATAAGATGGAAGTCTCGAGGGAATCATCTGGTCAACTGAGTGCATAAACCTTAGAGAGAGCCAAAATGGAGTAAAAAACGACGTTGTGAATCAGGAGCTTGGAACTTGTCTTTGATAAGTTAAGGGAAAAATATTTCCTTAATAATAACGGTCCCAAAATCCAAATACCATCATAGCATAATTCTAGTGATTACTTGCGTTCCCTCTTTTAATTTATATCTATTCCAGTGAAAGAATTTGAGAATTCACGTTCCCCTTCAATGTCCCATTGAGATAACGAGCCGTTTGAATTAAGTCATGGGCTTCAAGGTTGTCGAATTTATCAATATCTTGGAGAAGCTTAGTACGATTGTCACGATCAAACTGAGTCACGGTCCCATCATCTATCTTTTTATCAATAAACTTAAGATCTAAAATAGCTTTCTGATTTTGAGACCGATCATTGATTCTAACATTAACTTGCCATTGTTTTATGGTGGATTTGAGGGATCGTAACTTATCATGCGACATAAGGATTCTGCCATCATTATTAGTTTCCAAGTTTGACCACGCGGACTTAACTATGTCGTCAAAATCATCATGAAAAAGCCACGAGTTATAGAACTTGAAAGGGGTTGGGCCAAAGTTAGATTTCAATACATGAAGAAGAATAGGCGTATGATCATACCATAAAAGATCTAGAGCCGTGATGCGAATATCTGGAGTAGAATCCAAAACATCTTCAATGATAACAAACCGATCAAGTTTACTCAGCTTGGTGCCTGCTTTATTCATCCAAGTGAATAACAGGCCTCGAATGGGAAGGTCTATTAAACCTGAAGAGTAAATAAAAGCATTATAATGATCAGCAACAAGAAAGGAAAAATAGAGCCAAAACGTTTGTTTTCATGGCGGACGACATTCATATCACCAAATAGAATGAATTCGCCATTATGTTGATGCATGAAATCAGGTATTTTGTTCAAGAAGAAGACTTTGCTCGAATAGTAGTCTTAAGGAGCATAAATTTTATCATAAAGCAATCACCCTCTGAGTGTTCAATGCCCTTTCACATAATAAAAGCCGCATTCGCTCCCAAATAGCATCCTTAAAGAACATGTTCGGGTCCCACAATGGAAACCCAAACCACCGCATCTAACCATGAGGCCATACTACACGCATTAATCTATTTTAAATTTCCCTAACATGAACTTAAAACGAAAGTAACTCCGAGGTGGGGTCATTTTAGACTCTTGTAACCCGCGGAGAAAGTGAAATTTGATGTTGAAACATCATTTTCTTTGATCCCGAAATACGTTTTAACGCTTTCTTCGACCACAAATGTTAAAAGTAAACAATATTCATTTTGTCACAACGATATGCACACCAATACCATTTATCATTCGATTTAGGGATTTTCTACATCCTCGAACATCAAAGCCTAATTTGTTCCCAACTTCGATGATTCTATTATGTTAGCCTTAAAATATGGTGACAAACACGGAATTACATTAGTTTATTTATAGCGTGACACATAGGGACTAATAATGACAAGCTACGATAGTTGTGTGTCACTAGGACTATAAATACCCCCTCCATACTTCCATGGAGGGGTGAAGCTCACTTTTGTAAAAGTTAAGTGTGTGTGTTCTCTCTCTAACACACACATCTTCCCATATCTCATCTTTTCTCTCTAAATAAACATGGCTTAATTTCTCTTCACTTTAACCCATGCCTCCAGATTTGAGTTCTAGAGGGTGAATCTAGTGTTAACAATTGGTACCGAAGCATAGGGGGAATCCTTGTTGGTTAGTCTACTATTATTGGTTAAATAACTCAAATTCGTGGATGGGTTTGTTCTATATTTTTTTTGTTCGAAAAATATACCAAGAAAAATCAAGATTTCAGATCTTTGTTATGTGTTGACAAGTGATCTAAGATTTGTACTTCGGGCTTAGATCTATCTACCTTGCATCATTATAGGTGGTTCTAAACATCATGTTCGTGCTTTCAAGAATGTTTGATGACTTTTTTCTTTGGCTGCATTTAGACTCACTAAAGGGGTCTGTTTTCATTTGCGTTTGCTTGCGGGTTGCATTTTTGGTCATTGTGTTTTGCTTATTGAAGATTGCGTTTGGTCTTTGAGCTTTTTGCTTTATTGAAGACTGCTTTGGTCACTTAGCTTTTGTCATGATGCGCTTGCTTATATGAAAGACACGCTTTTTGGGTCACATTCGGATTGGTCATTGCTTTTTGGTCAATTTCGTTTGGTCATTGCGTTTTGCTTATTGAAGACTGCGTTTTGCCTCAAGTCTCTTGCGTTTTTGAACTTATTGAAACGCGTTTTGACCACTGTCTAAAAAAAGCTTATGTCCTCCATTGAAGACCATTTATATAGCAAATCTAATCTATAGTGACTGCCCAAATCTTAACAAATCAGTGCGTTTTGTCTCAAGAGACTTGTGTTTTTGATCTCAAAGACTTGTGCGTTTCACTAGTCCAAGAACACTGTGTGTTTGCCCAAATCTAACCACGCCGCTAGATAAGCCGAGCTGCGCGACGTTATGCGTTTGTGCGATCCGCTCTACACTCCTAGTGGGCATGTGCCCGACTTTGGCATATGACAGAAGTTGGGAATGATTATAGATACCAAAACAAGAACAACCACAACACACCAACAAACACCAACAACTTAATTCCCAAAAACGATCCTGAAAAGAAAGATATCACTTAAAATGACAAAATGGCTAGAGAATCGGATTAACGATGACATTGATTCCGGAGTTGATTTGGTACCCATATTTGCGATTTAAATTGAATTTCACATAGGCGAGTCTACTTATTTCATCATCAGACTTTCTTCTATTTTTCTATCGATGATGACTGTGCTTGAACGATACAGTTATGATTAAGACGTGGACTTAATCTAGTTTCCAGAAGTCAAGGGGTGGTTGGAATGAAGACCTGGATTAACTATCACTTAAAAGAGTTACTTGTAGTACTCAGTTGTCCCAATCGCAGATGTCGATTTGGAGAATTTCAAGATGTTTGTAACTTTCTCAAACTTTTGATGTTGGGTGATTTAATTTCATCACATTAGACGGAAGTCTCGAGGGAATCACGGTCACGAGTGCATAAACTTGTAGAGAGAGCCAAAGGAGAAAAAACGACTTGGGAATCATGAGCTTGGAACTTGTCTTTGAAAAAGTTAAGAAATATTTCCTTAATAAGGAGCAGGTCCGAAATCCAAACACCATCATGCATAATACCAGTGATCGCTTGCATTCTCCTCTTTTGATTTATCATTCCATGAAAGAATTTGGAATTCTCGTCCCCTTCAATGTCCCATTTGATATGAGCCTTTTGAATTAAGTCATGGGCTTCAAGGTTGTCTAATTTATCAATATCTTGGAGAAGCTTAGTACGATTGTCACGATCAAACTGAGTCATGGTCCCATCATCATCTTTTTATCAATAGACTTAAGATCTAACATAGCTTTCTACTTTTGAGACCGATCATTGATTAACATTAACTTGCCATTGTTTTATGGTGGATTTGAGGGATCATAACTTCTCATGCGACATAAGGATTCTGCCATCATTATTAGTTTCCAAGTTCGACCACACGGACTTAACTATATCGTCAAAATCATCATGAAGAAGCCACAAGTTATAGAACTTGAAAGGGGTTGGGCCAAAGTCAGATTTCAATACATGAAGAAGAATAGGCGTATGATCAGACCATAAACGATCTAGAGCCGTGATGCGAATATCTAGAGTAGAATCTAAAACATCTTTAGTGATAAGAAACCGATCAATTTTACTCAGCTTGGTGCCTGCTTTATTCATCCAAGTGAATAATCGGCCTCCAATGGGAAGGTCTATTAAACCTAAAGAGTCAATAAAAGCATAAAAATGATCAGCATCAAGACGGGAAAAAATAGATCCAAACCGTTCGTTTTCATGGCGGACGACATTCATATCACCAAATAGAATGAATTTGCCATTATGTTGACGCATGAAATCAGCTATTTTATTCCAAAGAGAAGACTTTGCCGACGAGTCTTGAGGAGCGTAAATGTTTATCATAAAGCAATCACCCACTGAGTTGTTTCAATGCCCTTTCACAATAATAAAAGCCTTATCGTACCAAATAGCTTCCTTAATGAACATGTTCGGGGTCCCACATCGAAACCAAACCACCTGATCTACCACGAGCCTGATCTACTATGAGCCATACTACACGCATAATCAAATTTGAAATTTCCCCACATGGACTTAAGACAAAATAACTCGAGGTAGGTTATTTTAGTCTCTTAAACCCCAAGAAAGTGAACATTATGTTTGAAACACATTTCTTTGATCCAAATACGTTTACGCCTTTTCTTCGAACCACAAATGTTAAGAGAAAGAATATTCATTTGTCAACGATATGCACACCAATACCATTTATCATTCGATTTAGGGATTTTCTACATCCTCGAACATCAAAGCCTAATGTGTTCCCAACTTTAATGATTCTATTCAGTTCATGAATAAAGGAGATTCCTTTAACGTCCTTTTTATGATGCCTAGGAAAAGAAGTGGAGCACTTGCTAGTATAGGAAGGACTCCATTTCATGTGTTCAAAACCAGGGGACGGCTAGGGTCTGATGTTTCACCATTAGAGAAAGTGGGAACATGAATTTCTTCTTTTAAAGGAACCTGTATCTGATCCTAAAAATTGACATTAAGGTCGTCCTCATGAACTTCATCTTCCTTGAGTTCTTGAGCCAAGTCATTGAGATTATCATTAAGATCATTCAAATCATCGATTGGGTTTTCTTCCACAACATCTTAAACCTTATTTATATCATTAACGTCTACATTAGAAAACGTATCCAAAGAGTTATCTGTAATGCTTGTACTCTAAGTGCCCAGCTCATGCACGTGAACATCAAACAACTCACCATGAACTTCAACATTAACTTTTTCAGAAATCTAATAATGAGATCTGTAGAGATACAAACTCTACCCGAACTCATGGCCGTGGATTCCTCTGCCTCTAAAAACATGAATTTACCAAACATACACTCTACTTTCTTGAAAGCATTTGATCCCCAGGAACAAAGAGGCAAGCCACTAATCTCAATCCAAACCATGCGTTCATCCACTTTAAAAGAGGGTGAAGCATATTTTAGAATCGTGTAAAAGCTTTTCAAGGTAACGTTGTCTTGGAACTTTGAACATGAAGACAACGAGGGAAATTGAATCCAAATCCACAAGCCCCCAACATGGTGAATTTTCAAGTCCATAAAACCTTTGCTTTTACAGATCATATACATATTGCTCATAGTGTCCACATCTTTTAGTTTCAACAAGAGAACCGTTGATGAATCTTCCACACTGATAAGATCTTGATCTTTAAGAGTAACGGTTTTAGTGTTAACATGTGAGGTTTTGGTGTCAATTTTGGTAGGTTTATTGTTTATTATGAATAACAGAGGAGAATGAGGGCTTAGAAGGGGCATATTCCGCAAATTGAGAATTAGGGTTAGGTTTGGTTTTAGGTTTTCTTCTTTTGTTAAAACTTGTTTTGTTGATTTCGAACCTGTGGAATTGATTCTTTGATAATGTGCGACCGTCACATATAGGTGATAACTTATGATCCATATATTCGATAACAATTTAACAAATTCAGTGTCATCTTTAATTCCCAAGAAGCGAATGAATCCAAAACGTTTACCTCCTTTTGAGCGTTTATTCGCAATGAATGTCCACCAGGCGACCATACTTCACACAAGCATTCCAAATACCCTTAGCATCTAGAGAATCAGGAAGGTTAGATACGTAGAAAGAAGTAGTAACTTTTTCCAGGTCCCTGTGATGTGGGTTGTCGATGGGTTTAGAGTTGTAGTTATTGTTGTTTCGAAAGATCCACGTCCATCCGTTTGCATCAGTGGTGTTTGATAGTTTTCCCATGGATTTTATCCCCCCACCTCGCAGAAAACCGGTGAAGAGATCGCAGATCCGAAAAAGATAAATTTTATATCGATTACTTTAGATATGTTTATTTTGGTAACTATATTACTCTTCAAAAGATAAACAATTTAAATAAATTATTACAAATGCTTCATAATTTTACTCGCAACTATTGTTTAAAAAAGACAACATTATTATTGCTTTTTTTAGCTCACGTTAATGCTTCAAAGTAAGTGATTACAAGCAGGGGCGGAACCAGAATTTACAGTTAGGGGGTGCTGACTTTTCTTTTCTAAAAAAGTAACGATATGCAAATAAAATCACTGCGTCTCGTGGTTTGAAAGTTCAACATAAATTCTATACCCTATAGGTTACATCGCGATTGTGATTACGATTACGAAGTTATAAACAACGTATTTTTTTCTTAGACAAATCGACTAGTTCTTTTTCTTATTATTGTCCATGATTCCACTTAGAAATTAAAAGCTTTGTAAGAGTAGAAAAGCTTTTATGAACTGATAACAACAATAATAATAAAAAAATTAGAACGGCAGTTTTAACTACTCCGTATCTCACAATCTTCACACCACAAATCAATCTCATATGTCCTAAACAGGACTTGAACCCACAACCATTTGTTTAGGAGCTTCTCACACAACAAGGGGTATCATTGAAACACAAGCCCTTTGGTAGCAACAAAACAATAATATGATTCGTAACTTTATATATTCACCAAAAGTTTATAAATTCTAAAATCTTTAAATGCTACAAAACATTCGATGTTACAAATTAAAAGTAATTTATTTATCTGGGTACTGTTTAGAAATATTATAACAGCTAAATTATATACCATAAATTCCTAAATAACATAATATTATATTGTACTAGTTGCATATTTGCATCAAAGACGGACGAAATTTCTAAAAAGTATCTGGGTTAATTGAACACTTGCGTCAAAGACCCAAAGAAATGGAAACCAAAACGAAAAAATTCAACATTATCGTTGAGGTCCTTGAGGTGCTTAGTAAATGGCTAAGTAAAGGAAAGGCCAAGTAACAAAAGTAATGAAATAAACTAATTTTGGGCCATAATTACCACTGAATTAGCTAGACATCTGGACAGGTTAGAGGAGTCCCAACATCCACCTGTCCCTCTACCCTCTCCACCTCCGATTACAAGCTGCTCATAAACTTTTCTTTAATGAATATACTATTTAGATTTGTTGTTTTGTGAAAAAGCAAAAATAATCGATATGATATTTATGCAAAATAGAATTTCAATCAAATCCATTAGGGGTGTTTGGTTTGTTAAGGAAACCACTATTGGTATCGGGGGTTATGAGTTTTGTATACCCACCACTCTAAATGGATTTAGGTTGTGTCTAGGTTGATAAGTTTTATACCCTTTTGTAAATCAAACATTCAAACATTTTTCTAGAGATTAAACCAAATACATTAACCACATATTTTATTAGAAATAAAATCCGTTTCCTCGTACTTATTCCCACGTACCAAACACCCCATAAGTTATAATTTAAGCATGTTTATGAAAAAATTACTTCTATTTCAGCAAAATCTATACATTAAAAATTAAATGGGTGTTTGGTATTGCTTATTTTTCGATATGTGCTTCTGCTTAAAAATAAGTTTATATAGAAAAGTACTTTTGGAACCATTATTTGAATTTACTTATTTATAAAAAATGCAATATATTTGTAAAAACAATAATTCTGATATAAATTTCTAATCATGTTCATTTATACATTATTTTAGATTAAGTATAAGAGTTAAAAATTATTTTAATTTAATATAAAAAACAAGTGACACAAAATAAGCAGATATAACCTGCTTATGAAAAAATATTTTTCTGCTTTTTTCTTAAAGCGGAAAAGCATATAATTTTAATTGTTTTTTAGTTCAAAAGAAATAAACAGAAAAATATAAAAAATAAGCAATCCTAAACCCTCTAAGTAGTTTTGTATCTACTTTTAAACCTTCTTTAATCACGTCTTTTATAAATTATCAAATTTGAATGATGAAAGAACACTTTTGGTTACATGTTATCCAAAAATTATTCTCCTCTAACCATGTACTCAAAAATTCAACTTGAAATATATTTATATTATTTAATGAAATATATTAACTAAAAGATATTAAGAGGTCATACTAATACCATTGTAGGTGAGTTTTGATGCTTTATCATTTAAATCTAAAAAATTGGTGGTGTATGTGACACCTCGTAAATCTCAAGTCATTATTTTAAACTTTTCTGATCATTACTTTAAACTTTATTCGTTACGTTTAAATCTGGCAATTTTCCGGGAAGTTGTCCCGCGTAAAACTGAAAAACATCATTGGATGCGTTCCGGCTTCGAACAGAGAGTAGTCTACCTATTATATGCATGATTTTATCATTTTATTAGTGTTACGTAGTTTACGTTGCAATTTTTACGCTATTCGGGTGCGTTTCGCGTTTTTAGCGTTTTACGTCAAACGGAACCTTGGAAACTTACCACCTTTACATGTAAACCCTAGTTATCGTACGTCTCGTGATTGTAAGTCAAAAATTTCGTATGTCCCCCTACTCTAAACGCAAGCACACACACTAAATTAATCCATGAAGCATCTTTTACGTTTATTTTGAATTTCAACTACATCACATGCAAGATGGTGACATTCTTGTAGCTTTCTCCATGCATGCACTTGTGACTCTTACACCCCTTTGTCTTCATGCACCATGTGGAAACTAAATGAATCGTTGTAAGCTCAGATTGTTTAGATCTAATCTAGGATGAACAATAACAAAGAACAATAGAATGCACAGCGGAATAAACATTAAGAACAATGATATTCAACAAGGTGTTTCTCCATTAATAACTAAACGTTCCTAACAGCCCCAATTCTAGATGATCAATTCTAGAACGTGTTATCTAAACTATAACAAGGAACCAAAGATCCTTGAGGCTAAAACACAAACAACCTAGGCGTCTACATTAGAGAACTCACGCCTAGAACACACATACACTTTTCTTGGTGTTTATTAAACTATGTGTCTATGATCTCTTTATATAGAGAGATCATGACTTACAAAGGAAGTTAACATAAAGATATAAAAAAGTAAATCTTTTAAACATTAAGAAATATCTTCTGTTATCTTTATCTTCTTAAGGAGATCTTTATCTTTTGATATCTTTGACCAAATCTTCCATAATTCTCCACCAGCTTGAAGAATTCCAATCTGCTAGATTTAGTCCTTATGTTTCATTCTTTTATTTATTTTGTCTCATCAAATCTAGAATCCCAACAATCTTCCCCTATTTGATGATGACAAAACAAACAAAGTCATGTACGAACTTCATCATAAAGCCTTTAATCAAAGCTTCCCCTGAAATTGAGATGTAATCATCTCCTTGAATGAAATAAAACTTCCCCTTAAGTAGATTTCCTTTGTACCATGCCACACCAAGGATCTACAAGTTGCCAATTGTACCTGTTAACATCTTCTTCCCCTTTTTGTCATAATCCAATAGGGGACATATGAATATAAGCAACTTTGATCTTGACCACTACAAACCAATATCACACTTCTAATCCAAGCCTTCTAACTCCTCAAATTACCCACCATTAAGCACAATAAGAAAAATGAACTTGAGTAGTAGAAACTCACACTAGCAGTAGTAATAATGACTAGCAGTAGTAAAAACCTTCACCTCAATGTCACATGTAAATGGTTAAACATTTTAACAATAAGCTTCCCCTGAAACCCATATGTTAACCATTTCTTGAATCTTCAAATTCTGTAGGCTCTATGTAATGATTACTGATGAAGAAAACTAAGTATAACGAACTTGATGTAGAAGTAGAATAACCCAAACTTGTGTCTTATGTCTTGCACTATCCACGTGACGTCGAACTTATAAATAAATCTGTGAAATATAAGTAGACCGCAACCTCTTGACAAAAACCTCATCTTCTATGAGACACATACTAAGTGATAGCAAATGTGAGCTTTGAGCACCATAAGAAAAATCACACACTTTTGCTAGATTTTGACAAGTCTTCATCACACCATTTAAGCACGAACAAGTTATCTTTAAAGTCGATGTCCTGTCATAAACACGACTTTAAGATATGATAAGACACGCACATGTGAAACCCAACTACAACATCAAATAAGCAATATTCAATTGTCTTCGTAATCACCTCTTCAATAAATCTCCAAAACGAGCCATAAAATCAATAAGAATAAACTATTTGAAAAATAGTTCTGTCCAAGATCCAAATCCATCCAAGAACCAAGTACTGTCTGATATCGTACAAAGCTAGCAGTACAAACTGCTTTATCGGACAAACTCTGGGTGGGGGGGGGGGGGGGGACAAGTACTAATTTAATAGTGCACAAAGTACAAACATCCAAACCAAACAACAACACTTTTTCCGTCAGCAAGCTGTTACTAATTCTGTCACAAATTCTGTCTCCTTCCTCCCATAGCTGTTAGTGACACTTTGTCTGTCGCTAATCTGTTGCTTAACACTAGCATAATTAACCATGAAGCAAGCAGTATTAAACATCACACAGTAGAATTAACTCTTAACCTTAACAGACTTAACTCCGGCCAGTATTAATTCAAACATGTACAAGCAGAATTAACTATTTATGGGCAGTATTAATATAAGTATGGAAGTTATTATGCAATCCCGAAAAATTAGTAACCAAATCTGTATAACTCCATAAATTCACGTCCACGCCTGCCAACCAAAAACCACGCCTAAAACAATATATATGGAAGAAAGGGTAATCCCTAAAAAATGGGGTTTTTTTTAAATCACACAAATCCCATTCCCAAAACTGATTCCATAAGTCACGTAGTCCATAACTGTTTCCATAAAAATATAGGTCAATTCCATATATGCAGATCATCATATTAGTAGTCACACATGATCAAAGCCAGCCATATCATCACAACCAGATCCACATCCAGAACCATGTTCTCTCTATGGTTTAAATAAAACAACGAAGATCACCTTGTGTCTTCTGATTTCATGTCTTGAAGTAGTCCAAGGAATTCAATCATGAATCAAAGCACGAAACCCTTATTGGAGGATCTGCTATATCAAGATATCCACCAAACATATTCGATACCTACTGTACCTACTGTAAACCCCCATCATAGTAGCAGCAATGGCCATGTCTGATATAAACCCACGAACAATAACCACGAACAGACAGCACAAACTTCTGTTGGCTGTATGCCTCTACGATTTCAATCAAGATCGCATCCAGAATTAGGGTTTCTTGTTTTTCTTTTCCATCATGAAAGCGCAATCAGATCCAAAGTGAATGTAATGTAAAACTCTAGTCGAAACTATGGTTTCATTAGTTTAAGGGTTAATCACACAGATACTATTCATTAATCGTTTTGAATCATCCTTAAAACCATGATCCCTGTTATCGATGTATATAATTACACGATTTATTGAATCTGGAACCAAAAATCATTATTAGCGAATTAGGGTTCTCATAACAAACCCTATTTTCACCGAAAAAAGAAAACTATCAAAAATCTGAATTGAAAATTGAATACGATACCTGTTTACATTCGATTGTAGAAACCTTGTACAATCTTAGATCATGAGCCACGAGGCTCTGATACCACATGTTGAGAATCGATTAGCCCATATAGGATATAATAACAATGATTCATAACACGCAGCGGAATAATAAATAATACAATCAAAGTTATCACAAGGTTTTCTTCATTGAACGATTTCCCTATTACCCCAACTATAATTTGGGGCTACACCAACTAACTATGGTGTATTATTCGACTCTCATCAGTTGACTTGCTATTAAATACTATCTTGACTCTCATTGGGAGAGCTCTTTTTTCTATGGATGGATATCTAAACATAAGCCTGATAATCTCCTTTATATAGAGAGATATCAAGGCTTACAATAGAAGATAAGAACAAACAATATACTTAAAACATTTAAGAATATCTTTTACTATCTTCTGTATCTTTATCTTTATAAGGAGATCTTCTGATATCTTCAAAATCTCTATCTTTATCTTCATATTTTCCACAAGCTTTGAAGATTTTTGTAATTACAATTTTATTTCTTTTTGTATCATTTTATATTTTATTTTGTCTCATTCCAAATCTAGGTATCCTCAAAATGATTGTATGCTACTACAACTACTAATTGAGGAACAAGATACAAAAATGTGATCTTGATAATGAGATGAAGATGCGACACGAAGTTCCTTGAACTTGATCAGCTTTTATGCTTGTTTGGCAATTTCTACCACGAAGAGAATTACCTACAAAGGCTATATGAAAATAAGCTAGAACTATAAAAGAGAGAATGATCAGATTGTTAGAGAGATTAGAATGAGAATGTGTGGGTAAAACATGAGAAATGACTTGGTATTTATAAGCATAATCTATATTGTAGCACGGTTCTGCCGGTTCCATCTGCAGGATGGAACCGGCCGTTATAAGCCAATGGAACCGGTTGTCCTGTTGCATGGATCCTCTGGTTCTAAGAACCGACCAGTGTTGGCTAACGGAACCGAAATTCTCAAATATGTCCTGTAGCACGGATCCTTTGGTTCTAGGAACCGGCCAGTGTAATCAATGGAACCGGCTATGTAAAATACAATCTGAATTTTTGATTGCTAAATCTTGAAAGATTATGTGTAATCTTGGTAGATTTTCTTAAGATATGGTAGGATGACTATGTCATTAATGATGCAAATAAGAAATAAAAAATACAAGTAGAAATGATTAGTTTTAAATGATAAATGATTAAATGATTACTTGAAACGATTTATGCTTTGTTATCGACAAAACATGAGAAGATCGTAAGATATAAATAAATGTTTTTTACTGGTTTATTTGTATTAACAATCTCCCCCTTTTTGTTTTGTTGAGGACAAAACATAGATTGGTTGCCGTAAAATTTAAACAAGTTTACCGTCCTTCTCCCCCTTTTTGGTGAAACAAAGATTGTTATGAAAAGACATATGGTGTGACCGTGAGTCGATCCGAAGCAAGTTGAATACCATAATGAGAGCTGATTCGGAGAGAATCAAGATGCAATAATCTCCCTTGACAGAGGCATCCTCTTTAAGAGAAGGAAACATCAAAGAGATGTAATGCTACAAAGCAAATATGTTAGCTATGTAAATGTAAGCTCCCCTTGCTTTAAGAGCACCTACAAAACAAAAGTTATAAGCAAGAAGAAAAAATCAGCTACTATAGAATCGGTATAGACGTTTCTCTCTCAGAGAGGGAACCGACCTTCATTGTCGAGGGGACTGGCCACTGTACACAAAGTCAAAATTTTGACCTTTTTGAACAATGGTTAGAGACGAAAATATTTTAAGACTAAACTTATTATGCGAAAGTAAGCACCAAGCATTTTTAATGAACCAACATTCATTGCAATAAAATATCAACATTTTGATGATCTAGTACAACAATGGAGAAAAATAAAGAACAAGGAAAATACAACTACATTTTTATTTATTTCCTACGTGAAGCTAATCTAAGAGTTATTGTTGTGGGAGAGGACGTCGAGGCGTTCGAGGATGTGATTGAGGATGAACCTCATTTCATCACGGAGATTGTTGATAATGACTTGCGTGCGTTGACAATGATCACAAAACATTTCATGAGTTAGCATTGGAAGGGGATTGTTTGATCCCAGTGGCGGAAGTTGTGGTGGCAATGGTGGGAGAGTTAGTTTCATGATGGGAAGAGGCGGTGGTTGATTTGATAATCGTTCGATAAATTCGAATGAGGGTCTAGGAGGAGGTGGATTAGTGGCTCTTGGAGGTAAGTCTTTGAGAGAATCGAATGTGGTGAGATGGGAGGAGTAGAGAAGATTAGCTCAATCGGGTCTAAGTTTATGGTCGACGGGGAGGATTGTTTGGATG
>BQNB010001189.1:32043-48629 GCA_026074375.1 Tanacetum coccineum
CGTCTTTAAATTGTAAAACCAGATGGGTAAAGTATGTGCCTATCAAAGTAAATGTTTAGGCGTGGAAAGTCATGATGGATTCTTTACCTACAAGGTTCAACATTTCTCGTCGTGGGATATGCATTGATTCGATATTATGTGCCATTTGTAATACGGGAGTGGAGACGTCGAGACACTTGTTTTTCTCATGTGAATTGGCTCGAGATGTGATGAATCTTATTATTCGTTGGTGGAATGTTTCTTCTTCTGTTTTCGAGTCATATGAGAGTGGCTAGAGTGGTTCGTGAATATCCGCTTGCCCTCGAAGAATAAGAAGATGTTTGAAGGAGTTTTCTATGTCACGTGGTGGCTTCTTTGGTGGTTCCGTAACAAAAAAACCTCCATATCAAACCAATAATGAAAAGTTTGAAGGAATGTGGCTAAAATGTCACATTAACCTCAAGCTCAGCTTGAACTTCTACTTAACCGAATGACATGCCATTCGATTACAGAAAACCTAATACAAACCCTATTACACCAATAGGAAAAAACCACCTATACAAGCAAGCACAAAAACAAAAAATCATCACTTCAAGTCCAAAAGTATCTCCGGGATCTTCCAATGTCTCATAAGGACCAAACCACGTTTGGATTTCTTGAAACGACATGACAACAATTTAAGCCGAATTGAAGAGGTAATACATTCGATCACTTGGGCTACTGAACGCTTGTTATTCTTGAAAAGCCTCAGATTCCGTTCTTGCCATAAGAAGTAGGCTGTAGACGCGATCACCAACTTTATAATAACACTATCCCATGTTCTACGCTTTGCAATAGGAAGGATAGAACTAATAGCTGCATAAATATTATAGATCACCGGAGAAACTCCCGCCAAATCCATCATGTGCTTCCAAACCTGTTTCGAGAAAGAACACTCAAAAAATAGGTGGTCATGTGAGTCGGGTTGTGAGTCGCATAAAGAACAATTCAAGGCGGCAATAGGACTAGCAAGATCCCAACTCGACAATGAATCTTGAGTTTTCAGACGTCGCTTCATGATCAACCAAAGATTAAATGCATGACGATGAATACAATTAGAAAACCACACCACATCAGCCCACATAACCTTTACATCCCTAGTGCGTATTGCCAGCCAAACAGTGGAAACCGCAAAGACCGCAGCCACTCCCAAATTAGAACGCCATTCCAGCTTGTCGGGAGTATTAGGGGCCACATTAGGAGCTTGAATAGAATTAAGAATAGGATACTTGGCTGCTAACTCAGCCGGCCAGTTCAAAATACCATCACGAAAAACATCACTAACCTTGGATGAAATGTTGAGCCCAGCTCGATACATGTCCCGCGTGGAAATAATGTTTGCAAGAGGGCTAGGCGAACACCACATATCATACCAAATAGAAACATTCTGACCATTTCCAATCTTATACCATATAAAATCTCGAATCAGCGGACGAAGATAGCCAACTCAATTTTGTAGAATTTGTTTTGTAAAATTTATGTAAGTGTAGCATATCTCATTTTCTTCATCTATTACAAAGAGGTGTAACATTTTATTTTATTTGAATATATGCATCAATGACTTGAGCCACATTAATATTTGATATTAATATTAGTTATATTAGTTTCAAAACATTAGATTGTTATACACAAAAAAGGTAGAAACTTGATACGGTTTAGTTTTAATATGTTGTACAATTTTAAAAATAACTGTTGGCATTGAAATGTACAAAAACCAAGAGTTTTTTTTTGAATATGCATCGTTAGATATATTGCATTGTTAGATACATTGGATAAAAGACTTGACTTCACTAGAAGCAAATTCAAAAGTGTATAAACCATGTGCACATTGGTTAGAGGAAGTCAATTCCTCTAAAAACGCAAATCATAGTTTTGATACATAAGAGCATCTGCAACGGTGAATCTTCTCAATAGGTTTATAACATGCCAAATTATTAATTTATAAACCTTTTGATATTATAAACATCATACCACTATGCATAAACATTTTATAAAAATATGAAATACACATGCATTAAATTATGAAAAGGTCTAGGATCTTAGACCTCTTCACGCCACATAAATAACTCACTATGGTTGAAACAAAGAATAAACCTTTTCGTAAGTTATAAACCTTTTTATGGACCTCCCATAGTGAATGCCCTAACAACCTTTGAAACTTGTGAGTAAAGAAAGCTAGAATGAAAAATGTGAACCTTTGAAACACATGACAAGTAGGAGCGGAGCTATTTAAACATTTGAATATCTTGATATTTGAAACAATTAGACGGGAATAACAACGAGATTTTATAACGACAGATAGTTATAGTGATATTTTGGTTAAAAAACGGGTAAAAGCCATATATTACCAACGTACTTTCCATATTTTCCCGACTTCGACCATTTACTTTTTTATTAACACGGAAACTCACGTACTTTCAAATTTTATACCGACTTGAACCATTTACTTTTTTATTAACACGAAAACCCACGTACTTTCAAATTTTATACCGACTTGAAACACATTATATATTAAATATCCATTAAAAGAAGCAAATAACACAATTAAAAATATATAAAAATACACGTGGATATTAATTATATATTGTGTTTCAAGTCGGTTTAAAATTTGAAAGTATGTGGTCTCCGTCTTAATAAAAAAGTAAATGGTTCAAGTCGGGAAAATATATTAGAAGGTGAATTCTCCCATATCCTTGTATTCATCACTAGCCATCTTTATATATAGATGAGTTCTAAGAGTATACAAGAAAAACGATAATCACAATTAATGATACATAATTGCTAATGTCAAACAAGGCAATCACAATTAATGATAATTGCTAATGACAGCTAATACTCCTTCGCAGTTTGAGCGGGAGGCTTCTCGACGGACAAACTGAAACACAAGTTGATAAGCGCTTTTTCTTTTATCATCTTATTTGTTATTTGTTGAGACAGAAGAATAATTGTATTCACCGGCATAGTTGTTTTGCTGTTGCGACATCCTCCTTTGCTTGGCTTGCTTTGCCTTTAGTAAGTGTGCAAATTTTTGACCAACTATTTTTGAAAAATACAATGATCTCCGGTGGTTTCTTCATCTTCTTTGTTGTTTGTTTGAACGGCAGCATAATTGTATTTTGAGGCATAGTGGTTTATTGCTTGCGGCTTCCTCCTTTGCGTGAGGTTTATTTTTACGCCATGGCTTGCTTTGCCTTTAGGTAGGAGCGACAAATTAATAACCAACTATTTTCAAAAACTACAAGGATCTCCGCTGTTAAAACAAATATTAAAAGACAACGTTTGATGATTGATGGCTATATCAACATAATACGAGAGATTCTCATCTATCTCGTTGATGGGATGCACTTCGGTAATAAGCTTAACCAAAGAGAAGCATGCACACATATTGAGATAAGAACGACACACCATCACACAACACACACATAAAGCTCATACGAGCTGATTATTTAGAGACAAAAAGCAAAAAATAAAATAAATGTGTTTGGAATCCCTCCAAATCATCGGCGAGTTTCCGATGACCGGAGGACAACTATATTGTAATGAGGTGAAAAAAATGGTGTTTTAAGGATCTTTCTACTAGATACCATATTAGAAGGTGAATTCCCCCATATCCTTGTATTCATCACTAGCCATCTTTATATATAGATGAGTCCTAAGACTATACAAAGAAAACGGCAATCACAATTAATGATACATAATTGCTAATGTCAATCAAGGCAATCACAATTAATGATAATTGCTAATGACAGCTAATAAAATATAGAAACTACGTTGGTAATATTTGGCTTTTACCCTAAAAAACGTTACACAATACATTTAACCAAAATATAATTATAATTATATGCCGCTATAAAATCCTTTTGCAATGCATGTGTACTCGTCTAATTTTATTAACGAGCCCAATCGATCAATCAAGTTTGTGCATGTATGAGGAAAGAAAATGATTCATCTTCTTATTTTAACTTTGTATAGGCGAATTAATTTAAGGGCAAAGGCCATAAATGACTAACTTACTTATCCCAATTTACTGCTGTTCCTAGTCAACTCTATAAAGGTACACACAAACATGTATACATTCAAATTTTTAACAAAATGAATAACTTTCGGTTATATTTCTAACGATCGTTATTTTATTATTGCATCGTTAGTCCTTTATATACTATATTTATTTTCTAGATCTGACCCGTCCAAAACGACCCTCTATATCACATTTTCACGACTCGGGTTCTAAAGAGATTTTATGCGAAACAACGTTTCGGACAACTTTTTAGTTTTAACCGAGACCTGAATCTCAACAGAAAATGACCAAAATGCCCTTACGGGATTCTGCTGGAACTTATTATATTTTTAATAAAACGCAGAAATTTGACTTTCGGTTTTGACCCGCTATCATGCGATTTTAAGACTAACAAACCTCGTGGCAAAGTAAAATGTCATTCCGAACAACTTTCATGTTTCGCCGGAAGGCTATAACGGACTCGACAGTACTCAAATCGGACGTTTTCAAATCTGCAAGCTTATTACTTTTTTATACACATATTTTTATACAAGTTTTTCTACATGATTTTATCCACGGTTTTATACACACATTTTTATAGACACGTTTTATACACATATTTTTATACACGTTTTATACACACATTTTTATACACACGTTTTTATACACGTTTTTCTACATGCTTTTATCCACGATTTTATACATACATTTTTATACACGTTTTTACAGACACATTTTTATGCATTTTTTTTAAAACGTGGATAAAAATGTGTGTATAAAACGTGTATAAAAATATGTGTATAAAACGTGTCTATAAAAATGTGTGTATAAAACCGTGGATAAAATCATGTAGAAAAACTTGTATAAAAAAGTAATAAGCTTGCAGATTTGAAAACGTCCGATTTGAGCAATGTCGAGTCAGTTATAGCATTCCGGCGAAACATGAAAGTTGTTCGGAATGACATTTTACTTTGCCACGAGGTTTGTTAGTCTTAAAATCGCATGATAGCGGGTCAAAACCGAAAGTCAAATTTCTGCGTTTTATTAAAAATATAATAAGTTCCAGCAGAATCCCGTAAGGGCATTTTGGTCATTTTCTGTTGAGATTCAGGTCTCGGTTAAAACTAAAAAGTTGTCCGAAACGTTGTTTCGCATAAAATCTCTTTAGAACCCGAGTCGTGAAAATGTGATATAGAGGGTCGTTTTGGACGGGTCAGATCTAGAAAATAAATATAGTATATAAAGGACTAACGATGCAATAATAAAATAACGATCGTTAGAAATATAACCGAAAGTTATTCATTTTGTTAAAAATTTGAATGTATACATGTTTGTGTGTACCTTTATAGAGTTGACTAGGAACAGCAGTAAATTGGGATAAGTAAGTTAGTCATTTATGGCCTTTGCCCTTAATTTAAATATAGTGTATATATATTGATGTAAAACAACTAATGAGATGATGTAAAAATTCCACTGAGGAAGCAAACAATAGTAAAAGATTGATGACTGAAAACTGGACAACAAACAAAATGCATTACAATCTCTTCCAACAACTGAAATGCATTGCGTGGAGCTTGCATTTCAAACACTTAACGATTAAATAATCTCTCATGACACGATGACAGATTGGGCATTTACCATCACCGTGAGACCCTATAGCAAGTGATACCGAGTGCTCGTGACCTTTGATACTATAACTTCCCCCAAACAACATTACTTTAACTTGTTCTTTCCCACAAGCATCACATTTACATAAAATTGTTCGAGAGATAACAGTATCTAGTGGGTGTGGGTGACTTGGATGATAGATGATATGATTTTCTGCTCTTTCTTTCATGGCGCATTTTACATGTATAAACTGAAAAAATGGTCCCCATGAACATAATGAACAATGATAATACCAGTTGTCATATACTTTATCATCACATATACGACAAAATTCGATATCGTCATCATCCTCCTCGTCATCACTAAATTCACGATCAACGTTGTGGGAAGTGCCTCACATGATTTGTGGAGCACATAATCACATGAGGAATCAGTACACTTATAGTAATACCTATGATACACGTTAATATCTTTGCCACACTGATTACATGGACTATTAAAATCCCATTTAATAACCTTATCCTCCTCCTCGTCGTCACTAAATTCTACGTAGTCGGGATAACATGGCTGCAAATCTACAAGATGAAGCGGATGCTCATGTAGTATGAATGTGATTACATTTTCAAATGTGACGTTGGACTCCATATGTGTGTGACTTGGGGTAAAATGAAGAGAGATAAAAGATGGTGGAAAATAGTGGACAACTGACAAACAAAGATGATGGAAACTAGAGTCGGGTACAATGTAGATTAAATGAAAAATCATGAGCAAGGTTTTATAGGGGATTTTATCCCATAAATTTGTCTTTATACGACTGGAGAAGTAAAGAGAAAAAAACCTTTATCTTTAACTTTGTACTTTTAACTATATTCTCTGAAAACTTTATTTCAAATCTTGTCATTTATTTTACTCACTGTATGAATCAAGTAAGAAAATAATCTAAAATGCGAAAAATAAGAAAGTGGTATAACTACGTATTTGAGATGTATCAACTTGTACTAGATGCATTTTTATTCATTAAAATGCATTTCAATTAGTTTCCAATGTCATTTTAAAGTGAATACGATACAAAGTAATACTAACAACACATTTGCAAATTACGAAAAATATATATGATTCACCTAACTTGATGAAATGCATATAATATATGTATATGTATCTCATTTTTATCTCGAAAATTTATTATGATACATATAAAAGATTATCGATGCATGTAATTTAAGTTAATGCATCTCTAATATGTGATTATATTATTTCTTATCATTTTATTTTTTATTTTTATTTACATTTGATTCCAAGTATTTTTACTCAAATTCAAATTATCATATAATTTGATATATATGTTTGTGGAGTTTCGACTATGTTAAGTTAGCATAAAGCTAGAGATTCTTAGTTGTGTCTACAAGGTAATAATATGTATTCGCTCTCTTTTGTTCATTATTCAACATATATCAACATTATTTTTAACTTTTGCTTTTAATTTATTTTGCTTTTACTTTATTTTTTTTCACTTTTCCTTTTACTTTATCATTTTACTATTTCTATCATAATGTATGTTTAAAGCCGTTATTTAAATGAGAACTTTTGTAAGAAAATGACATATTTCTTCAACCGGCAAGTCGTAACAATGTGGGTACAGTAGCCCAAACACTGTTCATTCGATGAACAGGAACATACTCCTCTATTAAGTATAGTTATAATACTCGTTTAAATAGTAAAAAAAAAGAGAAACACCACATGAATGACTACGTGGCAAGTTAAGAAAAGAATCATCCAGGTGGTGTAAAATCTTTGTCATCATATTGCAAAACATCCGAGTGCCTATATTAGACAAGATGTTGAAGTTTAGTGACTCACTAACACCAAAACATAATATAGTACTTAAAATAGGAAAGAGGTAAAATTAGAAAACTAACCGGTGAATTTATAATGAGAATTATAAAAAAAAAGAAACAATAA
This sequence comes from Tanacetum coccineum, assembly GCA_026074375.1. Lineage (NCBI taxonomy): Eukaryota > Viridiplantae > Streptophyta > Magnoliopsida > Asterales > Asteraceae > Tanacetum > Tanacetum coccineum. The sequence goes on from BQNB010001189.1 coordinate 39,626, forward strand.
GATATAAAATAAAAGACAATGATTGTTTTAGATAAATACTTAAAACTGTTAGACAATGAAACCTGTAGGTAAAGTTTCAACAATCAAATGGTTTTAGTATTTGCTATGTAATTCTCATAATAAATATTATTGAATGAATAACGTAATACCTATGGGTTTCATTGTCTAACAATAACATTTATGTAATAGAAAACCAAATTACATGCACTCATAATTTAAAACTAGCCAACTTCCGTGCATTACGACGGCAAATACAATGCAATTTAATTTATGAGAGAAGTGCAAAAATCATCCCTGTGGTTTGTCAAAAAACTGTCTAACGTCCATCGTTAAATAATTGTCTAAAACACATCCCTCCGTCAATGTTTTGGGACACGATACATCCCTTGGACTAGCGGTGCAAATTTTTTTCACGTTAATTATTAACGAGGGTCTAATTTTTAACTTTGCAAATATATAGGAGGGTATTGTGAACTTTTGCTTAAAAAAATTAGTTTTTGTTTGTTTTTTAATTTCCAAAAAAAAAAAACTTATTTACATTATTATTCGTAAAATTTTTTAATTTTTTTAAAAAAATTTTTAAAAAAATCGCACTTACAAAATCTTAATTTTTAAAAATAATTTAAATTTTTTTCGTACTTTTTATATTTTAAAAAAATTAATTTTTTACATTATTATTCGTGAAAAAATTTTAAATTTTTTTACAAATCTTCGTAACTTTTTACAAAACATTGTAAAAATTTTGTACTTTTTACAAAAAAAAAATCGTACTTTTTTACAAAACTTTGTAAAAAAAAATTAATGTTTTTATAAAACTTCGTACTTTTTTTAAAAACTTTGTAAAAACTTCGTACTTTATACAAAAAAAAATTTCGTGCTTTTTTACAAAACTTTGTAAAAAATTCGTACTTTTTTACAAAACTTTGTAAAAAAAAAATTAATTTTTCACTAATAATAACGTAAAATAATAATTTTTTAAAAATTTAAAAAGTACGGAAAGAATTTAAATTATTTTCAAAAAATTAAGATTTGTAAAGTGCGAATTTTTTTTTTAACTTTGTAAGAAAAATTAAATTATTTTTTTCGAATAATAATGTAAAAAGTTTTTTTTAATGAAAAAACAAACAAAAACTATTTTTTTTAAAGCAAAAGTTCACGATACATTCTGTGGCAGCAAAAAGACAACAATACCCTCCTATATATTCGTCGACTAAATTTAAACTTAGTATATATATTGATGTGATTAGATGATGTAAAAAGTCCATTGAGGAAGCAAACAACAGTAAAAGATGGATGACTGATAACTGAACGACAAACAAAATTCGAGACATTACTTTAATAACGTATTACAATCTCTAACAACATTCCCAAAGCATTGCGTAGAGCTTACAATTCAGACACTTAACGATTATATCATATATCAGGCTAATAAGACAGATTGGGCATTTACCATCAGCGTCAGACCCAACAGCAAGTGATACGGAGTGCTCGTGACCTTTGATATTATAAGTTCCCCCAAACTTAATATTCAAATACTTATAAATGCTTCTGGGGAAGTTGTCAATGGCTGCTTCAAAGTTAACTATTACCGGAGCACAACGAGTATGTAAAGAGTAGGCACACTCTTGGCAATGATAGAACCAAACGTTCGGATTGAGCTCTTCCTCACAGACTTCACAAAAGTATTCACTTTTATGGTTCTCTACCGGACCGTAAGTCAACTTCATGGGGTGCTTGTCCAACTTGTGATTTATAATACCAGGCAAGAATAAAGCACATCTAGAATGTAGGTAATAATCACAAGATCGACAACTAAAAATTTTTTTACTTCCATAAAACCAGCCTTCTGCAACACATGGCTTCCTCATGCTCTCCCGATCACATCGTGAAAGAATGTGATCGGGGTGAGCTTCATGTGTGATTTCTTCAGGGATGAATCCACAGTTAACATCAATGTAGTAATTACATTTGGTACACCCGTAAGCAAACCCGTTGCAATATAATTTACAATTTCCACATTCGAAAATTCCAAATAAATTACCTGGAACTTTTGAAATGAAAAAAAGTGCGTGTTGTGGGTGACCTGGGTAGTTTGGCAATTCAGCAGGTAAACGAGTGCACCACTCATGAAGTACAAAGTCGCAACGCTGGTCTTCGCATTTGTAAAAGGGCACATCCATGATTGGTCTCACACACCCATTGCATAATAGCTCAATCCCTTTCATTGGGTCGTGACAAGATAATGAACCAACACTTGAAGAGGTTGCGCCTTTACTTAGAGCATGCTGATGACTGATGTGGTTGATCAGGTTCCTTTCACTTGTTTTGCCAGTTCTGGATCCCAATTCTTTAGAAAAGCAGTGTTTTAGTATGCTGTAAGTTTGATCAGGAAATGGGAGCTTGAGAAGATCAGGATGATCAGCATCTTTATAATTTTTGATAGTTTTGCCTATACCTGCAAATAAATTGAAAATGGGTTAATATTAAGATGTTCGCACATATGAAACATAATTCTGGCCCCTCAATCATTCGAAGCGTGAAATATTTAGTAAATTTATTTGAAAAGAAAGGCCTCGTACGGAGAATCCTAAGTGCTCATTTCTATTTATATGTACCTGCAGATAGGAAGATAGACATGAAGGGCTCATTTCTTGACATTGCGCAATCTAGATGCACAAAGTACCTACAACTTTCACACTTATAAATCCATAGATGATCAAGACCAAAAGGCGCACGACATATCCTGCAGGTAATACCTGTATAACTTCCAAAGACAGAACATCGATCGATATATTCGGAAGAATAAGAAATGAGTGGGTGAGTATGATGTTGGATCTGTAACTTTCTAGGGAGGAATGCACAATCAATATGAATGGTGTGGTAAAAACATGTGGTACAACGATAGAAGATACCCCTATGTTCTTTCCCACAAGCATCACATTTACACAAAATTGTTTGAGAGATAACAGTATCTAGTGGGTGTGGGTGACTTGGATGATAGATGATATGATTTTCTACTCTTTCTTTCATGCCACATTTTACATGTACATACGTAAAAGACGATGAATACCATGGACAAAATGAACAATGATAATACCAGTTATCAATTAATTTATCACTACATATATGACAATATCTGAAATAGTACGACCGTCCTTGATGGAGAGTATATGTATGAGTAAGGCTATGGGATTTTAATATTAAAGTTTCGGGAAGTGCCTTTGCACATAATTTGTGGAGCACGTAATCACATGATGAATCGGTACACTTATAGTAATACCTATGATACACGTTAATATCTTTGCCACACTGATTACACCGACTATTAAAATCCCATTTTATAACCTTATCCTCCTCCTCGTCATCACTAAATTCTACGTAGTCGGGATAACATGGCTGCAAATCTACAAGATGAAGCGGATGCTCATGTAGTATGAATGTGATTACATTTTCAGATTTGAGGTTGGACTCCATATGTGTGACTTGGGGTCAAATGAAGAGAGATAAAAGATGGTGGAAAATAGTGGACAACCAAAGAAGATGGAAACTCGAGTTGGGTACAATGTAGATTACATTCATCAGCAAGGTTTTATAGGGAATAAGTAAAGAGAGATTGTATGAGACAAATTAAAGAGTTTTATTTTTAATTGAACTATTCCAATGAATCTTTGAACTCTTTGACTACGCTTTAGCTTTGTTCCCTTAAAATTTTAATTTAGCCATTTTGAGTACGCTTTAGCTTTATTCTATTCAAATTTTAATTTAGCCATTTTACTCATGGGTGTGTATCTAGCCAGAAAATAACTTAGAATAAGAAAATTAAAAATAACTATAATCACAAATTTGAGATGCATCGATTTGGACTAGATCAATTAGTTTCAAAAGTGATTTTTAAGCGAAAATGATGCAAAGTAGTACTAACAACACATTTGATCCGCACTGAACGAAACATATATACGATTCACCTAATTTGATGAAATACAACTAATTTTCATCTCGAAGGTATATATTACGATACAAATAAAATATTATGTATCCATCTAAGTGTGCATGTACTTTAATTATTCCATTTGCCTGCTTTAATTTTAATCACAGTTTATAAGTGTATGATTTTTGTCTTTTTGTTTTAGTTATGTATTTTATAGCCTAAAGCAATACAACGAATCCTTCATTTTAGTCACTTTAAAGTGCATTCCCGTCCAGTGAAGCAAGAAATCCCGCCGCACAACTCGGGTTCTTAATTGGCTAGTATCTTTTTTAAGTCATCTTTATACTATTATTATTTTGGCAACAACAGCTTAAAAATTGTTTAAGTTCTCTATTTTAGTGTTAAAGATTATTTAAATCGTTCAATTTTTGTGTTAACAAGCATAGCTGTCCGTGCGTTGCTGCGAGGCGGTGTTTCTTTTATTACAGACGTGGGTGTTTTTTTTTAAATTTGTATGGTAAGATTTCAAAGTTTTATAAGTGTAGTTTGTGTGTGCTAATTTTATAAAAATTATGTGGCTAAAGGTTTTTTTTTTTGGTATTTGGGTTTTTTTTAATATAATTTTATAAGATTTGGGTAAATATGTGTTAACCATGATTGCCCGCGCGTTGATGCGGGCCGATAAAAATTTTTATTTTTATTTTTTTGGTTTTTTATTTTATTTTGTGCGGCTTTATTTTTCCGGTCTCATGTTTAATATTATTTTTTTATATGGGTTTATGTGTTGGGCGTCATGTCGTGGATATTTTTTGATCTGAATAAGTCAATACTTTTGTAATTTTTTTTTCTTATTTTGTGCAGAGCAAAAACCTTTTTTTTAATTATTTTTGTGCAATAGTTTCTTTTTTTATATGGGCTTATGTGTTTGATCTCATGTCGCGGATATTTTTTGTTCTGAATAAATAAGTACTTTTATAATTTTGTTTACTATTTTGTGGCTAGCAATTTTTTTTAAAGTTGCTTATTTAAAGATAAAAGAAAATGTCAAATGGGCCGGCCCAAAGTAGGAGCCCAATGGGCCGGTTACTGTAGCACAACTGTAGCAAACTATGTCAAAACGACATAGTTTTATTCCACACATAGTATATGTATCTAATAAGAATGAGTGCACTGTTCAATGCGTTTGATATGTGTTTAAAGATGAAATTTATGTAGTATTATTTTTTTAACGGCTTAAAGATGAAATTTTTTAATAATCAATTAATTAATTTTTACAATAACAGTAAGCCGAGAGATAGAAGAAAGTAAAAAATAAATAAATAAAATGTTTGGATGCCGTGATGACTCGAACATAAGACCTTCCGTTAAAGGAAATAAGGCTTAGCCATGATGTCACTTAAACTATTCATTCACGTATATACAATATATATTGCATGAAGTTTTCTATTTCCTGCTTTTCATTTTTCATAATCAAGTTTTGCATCGGACGCAACGGGGTTTATAGGGATTTGAGCTTTTAAAATAAGTTTTGTTCATCACAAAGGTTTATGAAAGCTATTATAAGCCAATACTTTTATAAGCTTTTATAAGTTCAAGCCCATAGAAAAAGGCTTATGAGGGCTTATAACTAGTTAAATGACTTAAATACCTTAAAAATATAATGCATTATCAAGCTTTAACTTTAACTAATTCTCCAAACAATTTTATATAAAATATAAACTTCAGCTTTTGTCTTATAATATAAGCTACATTCCCAACTTCATCTAATTACGCCAAATATGCTCGTCTGAAATAACGGTGTCATTTAGCAAAGAAATAATTCAAGGTTAAATTGACTAAAGTTGGGATACATATCAATAAAGCTCGCTAGTGCATATGGTTTATTTCTATATTTTTTTTATTGTTTTGCCTATTTTACATGATCTCTAGTTTGCTAATACCAGATGATTTTAATTTTGAAGTAATTAAATGACTTACAAAACATTAGCATTTTTAATCCAAGAAAAACTTCCAAATGTTAAAGCCAAAAATGATTTAAATGTCACTTGAGATCCACTTTTAAAAACAACGAGATTTTTTACTCGCGCTTCGCAGCTGATTGCGGGGTTTTACGTGAAAGACTAACTGTGCAATAGAACGATAACCCAATGACTATTTATGTATAGTAAGCTAGTCATTAAAGACTAACTTTGCAAGATAACCCCAAAGACCATTTCCATAAATTGTTTCTGGAATTTGTTTTCGAAAATAGTCTTTCGGTTAGCGTTCCGTTGCAAAGTTAGTCATTAGGGAGCAACTTTGCAATGGACCGATAACCTCAAGCACTATTTTCGTATAGTACGATTTTATAATTTTATTTAAAAAAAATATATTAAACTTCAATATTTTTTTATAAAATCGTGCGCATATCATTAGTAATGCAACATTTGACTCGTTTTGTTCGCAATTTGAAGATCTTTCCAGTGGCATATTTTTTTACGAATGAATCGATAGATATCGTTCCATATTTGATAAATAAAGTTTATTATATAAAAAAGTCGTAAATAGGTAAAAGTTCAAGGTCGTTATAGTAACTTGTCACATAGTTTGAAGGTGCGTTTTGTAAGTTTCTTTTAATATTAAACTTTTGTTGAAAAATATGTACACCGCAGAGGACACCGTCACGTCAGCGCCAACTCAGTTTTCTCTCTCCTAGACCACACAGTGACCAAACACCCGTAGTGGTGACCGCACAGGCGACCGACCAATTTTTTTTTTTTAAACATTACATTAATAATTAAACATTACAAACTAAAATACGGAAATAAAAATACACGGAAGAAAAGACGGAAAAAAAATTACGGAAGATAAAAAATTACAGTAAATTAGTTTGCATTTGTTCGATGCCAAATGTGTTCCACTAGATCGGCTTTAAGATTAAGATGAGTTTCTTCGTCGTGTATTTCTCTGATAACTCGTAGCCTATCTTGTGCCGATCTTACGGGATCATCTTCACGATGTTGTTCCTCCGGATAAAAGTCGGGAGAGATTGCCTTTCCTTTTTCTTTGCGAATCATATTATGTAATATGATGCAAGTGTACATCAAATGCGTAATCCTTTTAAGACTCCTAGACCGTGCAGGAGTTCTTACGATAGCCCATTTTTTCTTTAGCACGCCAAACGCTCGTTCCACATCTTTTCTTGCTGCTTCATGCGCTTGCTTATATCTTATTCGCTTCACATCATTTGACCCTGGCTGCGAAATAGACTTCATAAGCACAGCCCATTCTGGATATATCCCGTCAGTAAGATAATATCCCCATTTATAAGTCACGTCGTTAGCCACGAATGGAACCTCTGGTGCTTTTCCTACTTTAAGATCATTTAAAACAGGGGATTGACGTAAAACGTTAACGTCATTGTTCGAACCTGCAACACCAAAGAAGGCGTGCCAAATCCATAAATCTTGTGAGGCAACCGCTTCTAACAAAATGAATGGCTCTGACCCGGAATCACCCCTACTGAATTGAGCACGATATGCTTGTGGACATTGAGCCCACGGCCATTTTGTACAGTCTATGCTGCCTATCATACCAGGAAACCCATGTTTGTTCTCGTGAAAAGCGTAGAGTTTTTCGACGTCAGTTTGCGTAGGCCTTCGCAAATACTCCTCGCCATATAACTCTATAACCCCGTTACAGAAATGCATCAAACAATCACGAGAAGTTTTTTCACCGATTTGTAAATATTCGTCTAGAGAATCTGGAACAGCAGCGTATGCTAGTTGGCGAATCGCGGAGGTACACTTCACTAAAGCAGAGATGCCAGCTTTTCCAACAGCATCACACCCTTCTTGAAAATAAGGGCAGTTAGCAGACAAATCTCGAACAATGCGGGTGAACAGCGATCGGTTCATTCGGAATCGTTTACGAAATAAATAGGCGTTGTAAAATGGTTTTTTAGCAAAGTAAGCTAGCACTAGACGGTCATGAGCACCGTAACGATCTCTAGGCATATAGCTTCGTTGGTATTTTTGGATTGTATGAGTAGATGCTTGAATAACCAAAGCAGCGTCTATTAAAAAACCGGAGAGTAAACTATTCACTTCCGTTTCATCATCCGTATCATTGAAAAATAAACACTCGGAATTAATTTGAGACATATTGTTTGTAGTGTGTGTTTTTGATAAAAAGTGTATATGTGTGTGAAAATAGGAAAGAAGATGTTGGGTTTTATAGAATATAAAGGGATAATTTTTTTATAGGAAACGGCTTCATTTACTCGGTCTTCTACACGACCCAAACAATTGCAAAGGTTGGGGGGAGGGGGGACTAGTCTAGTTCGGTTGAGGTAATGGGACGACCGACCTTAGTTGCTTCCACATGGGACGACCGACCAATGGTTGACCTTTCCATTACATTCAGTCATTAATGAGCACGAGTGTATTGCCCTTTAATATAAAGTTATAATATTAAATGTTCTAACTTAATTCTTCTTATGCTTAAAACATGTAAGTAGAATAAACTCAAACATCTTTGTTTTTTCTTTATTTTGCTTTTACTTTATTTTGCTTTTACTTTTCCTTTTAAAAAGAAAAAAACAATAAAATATATTAAAAAAAAGAAAGGACAATAATTGTTTCGGATAAATACTCGAAACTAGTCACTTAGATGTTTGAATATTTATGTAATAAAAAACCAATTTACATGCACTAATAATTTAAAACTAGCCAGGTATCCCGTGCGTTAAAGCGAGAAGAAATGTTAAAATGTAATAATTTCGATATGTCAGTGTAAAGAAAAGTAGAACTTGGAAGTTAATAGTGAATTTAAACTGATAAGTGATATCGAGGAGTTGTGGGGAAATGAAAATTAGAACCACACAATTGCTCACGAAACAAAAAGTATGCATAGCTAGATACTCGCCTGATATGCCTTGTATTTGATTAGTTCTTTCTGTCGATCAACAATGTAAGTTAATGGCATTAAGACCCTGAAAAAGGACATAAATTGATAACGTATAGTATGGGCACCAAGCTTACTGGGCTTAGTTCATAATATACGTATATGGGCCCAGGCCCAATACAACAAATAGCT
>BQNB010001189.1:51627-77496 GCA_026074375.1 Tanacetum coccineum
TTGTATCACCATTCGTGTATAAAAATAAATTAATTGCATGAAAATTATACGAAAAAATAGTAAAAAAAACTAGCAAAAGAATTTTTTATTATAGTAGTAAATAATGTATGAAAATGACATGTATACAATATTATAGAGAAACATTTATTACTACTCATTAATTTTGTGTTTGACCATATAACTTTTGTTGTATACAAAAACTATTAATTTTTTGTTTTGTTACAATTATGCCCTTATTTAATAAATTTTGAATCTCATCATAAAAATAAATCCAACGGCCCACAAGTGTGCCTATTATTTTTCACTTTAATATATATAACCCACTTATCAACTACGGTCGCTATGCATCGGAGATAATGACATGTGCGGACATGAGAATTGCTGTAAATTGAGAATGGCAAGGGACGAGTTGCTTAGAAGCATGGAAGAAAAGCAACAATTCATCAACAACTACAACGAAATGTAAAAGCTTTATTGATTAACACCACCTTGCTAACCATGTTTGTTGTTGTTTCTTGTAGTTTTTATGTTATCAAAATGGCTAAATAAGGTTGGCATGTAATCTTGTACATGTGGTGTTTTTTAGGTTGTAATGACTTGAATATGGTGTTAGTTTTATGTTTTCAATTACGAATTTGCAAATTAAACAAATAGATTTCATAAAAATTTAACAAACATAACAACACAATTTTTTTTAGCAAATACACACGAGTGACACACTTTGAAACATTATATCATAAACATATTAACTATATTTGCAACAAAATTTTGTTCAGTGCGTAGCGCTCATCAAGGAGAACACAAATAACAAAAAAAAGTATATACAAACCGTATACATATACTAAAACGTTTACAAACTAAGCCCGGGATCACTAACAAATACTAAAAAGAAAAAAATTACCAAATACACACGAGTGACACACTTTGAAACATTACATCATATACATATTAACTATATTTGCAACAAAAATTTGTTCAGTGCATAGTGCTCATACAAGAGAAACTACCAAATAAACCAAAACAAATATCAATAGTATAACTATCTTTATATCACTATATAATCTCATGATATACATCTAATATACTATAAGATTGGATTTTTCAATACAGAATTAGTTTTTTGTACAAAATTTACAGAACCAATTTTAAACCATTAGATTATTTAATCAATGGATGAGATGACTTGTGCCAGAAATGTAATTAACTAAAAGATGAGACCATTACTTATAAAGCTGGAAGGGTATTATAGACCTTTTACAAAACAAATTAATTCTTTGAAATACAAAGTACCTGTCACTTTATACTCAAAACCCTAACCACCCTTCCCCACTCTCTTTCCCACAACGATAGATCTACATTTTTTCTCTCTTTTTTTCTCAGCCACCATTAATGAAACCAAATCCCATCTACTACTCTCGTCGAAGATAAAACTAATTCCAAATGAAAGTATTGTTCCACCACAACCCTTTTTCGAATGAAAATAACTCCAACGATGAGTTTTGGTGTTACTTCAAGACAAATGACACAACTTGTCAATATTTTATTATGTTTTAACTTTCTAGATCTTTTATAGCACCCTTGCGATGCATACAAATAACAACTGCATTTTGAAAAAAATGTAACAAGATCTAGACAAAGGCATCTTCATTTCAAGACAATAACACCAATGATCTGTCACTCTTGATTTGCCGGATAAAATATATGCACTTTCTTGATTTGCCAGATAAAATAACACCAACAATATGTAAACAACAGCGGTAGCGGTTGGAGGAGGATGACGACGTCAGGGGCGACTGGGACATCAGCGGTTAAACAAGGGGATGTACGGTGGTTCTGCAAGGCTAAACCATATGGTGCTTATCTCTTAATCCGGTCTATGTTTACGCGAGGTGTTTAAATTTTGTCTTCTCGTACTTGACTCAAAAGGTTAGTATATTAAAACAACATAGAATGAACTTGCAAGCGTGAAATCTTTTTATGTATTCATGAATTGTTAGGAACTTTTAAATTGTTTGATGTAGTTTTGACTTAAAGTAGTTTAATGTTAGTATTCATTACTGAGATGTTGGTTTGATGTATTTCATTGTAGTATGGATGTTTAAAATGTAATTTCCATTCTACAATCTAATGTATGGCCATTAACAATTCAAGGGACGGTATACTTTGGCCTTTTACCAACAACGAAAACAAAAAAATAAATCCTAGCCTTTTCTAATAGTTCGCATCCATTAGCTTAATTTTGTAGTATGTTATTTCTGACAAAATTAACTTTATTCATATGTTATGTTATTTTAAAAGATCAAACTTTATGTGCATAATTTATTTGATATAGATAAACATTATGTATATGTATTATGCTAGTTTTTATAATTTCAATGTATATTTTGATATAATTAGTTTTTTTATAACTAGTTTTTTTTATATATTTGTTTTTTTATATAACTAGTTTTTTTATATTTGTTTCAGGGGATGGCTCGTAGGAATGACGATGTGTGACGAAGATTCAATGAATGCACTTGTATTTTTTGATGGCGTGCACAAATGTTCTTGAAGCCTTGCATATATGTTCTCCAAGCCGTGCATATATGTCTTTAGAAAACGGGCACATATGTTCTAATAAATTCGACAAGAAAGCGCATTGTGCACATATGTTCTTGGAAGAGTACTCATATGTTCTAACGAAATTGATGAAAAAGTAGACCGTGCACGTATGTTCTAATGATTTTAAAGAGAAAGTGAAGCGTGCACATATGTTTTCAGAAGAGTGCACAAATGTTTTCGATTAACGTGGATAATGTATTTAACATGTTGCATTTGTATTCGAAATGAATTTTATTTGATATCAAATTTTGTTTATTTATTTATGTTTTTGGTTTGTTATTAGTTTTGAGGTTACATATCTGTTTTTATGTTATAAATTTCGAAGATTAAAGAACTAGAAACATATATGCAATTACCATTCAAGCAAAAAAGTATATGCAAAAACATATGAAATTTACAATATTTAAGAAAAACACATATGCACTCGCTTTTTTTTATCTAAAAAAAATAATAATAATTCCGAAATTTAAGGGGTTATAAAAACGTTTTTTAATTAAAAAATTCAAAAAGAAAAAATCAAAATATGTTTTTGACTATTATGCCCTTTTGAATTAAAGAAAAATATTTAATAATACTAAATTTCTATTGGTCCAAAATGGTTCTGTAAGTTCTGTACAAAAAAGTGGTTCTGCATTGAATGGTCCCATATATATATATATATATATATATATATATATATATATATATATATATATATATATATATATAAACTTGATAGCATAAAGTTGGTAAGTCATTTCGTTATCAGAATTGATAAGTCATTTCGTTGTCACTTCAATATTTATTTTTAACGCTTAAAACAACGAAAGTGGATCATACAACCATTCCTTGGATAATGGAAATGAAAAGCATAATACGACATCACAATTATAACAGACCATTACTTAGTATCTAGTCAAATAATTCTTTTGAATAAGAAGGTTTATCTTGCATTTCCTTGTGCTTACCCTCTACTTTGCGTTGGTATGCCACGACAAGCGGGGATAACTTCACTTGAGAAACATACACATGTAGTTGGCCTTGATGAGTTTGAGTATACGTTAGTATACTTTCATTTTCTTATATAAAGAAAGGTTAGGGAGTTTTCATCGTAACCCAGACAATTGGTTAATATTAATTTTATTTGATCGGTTGAAAAGCTGTCTAACTCCACCGGGTCGACAGTAACATCTAAGCCTCCAACAAATTTTCTTCCAGGGGGGAAGTGAACCTTCCATAATGATGTAGTAGGACCTTGCATGACATTGTTTGAAGCACTTTAGTAGGATTTAAAAAAATAATGTAATGTTGATATTGATGTTGAAGTTGAACCACAACAATGTGGTTTATATAGTTTGACCCACTAACGTATTAATTGTTTCCATCTTGGACAATAAGGGTGTCCAGTGTTTTTCAAGCAAACAGTTAAACCACAACATGTATAAATTATTTATGTATGTTGTTTTGGTAATATATTTAGTGACATTAAAAATGAAATATATTACAACATACATAATTGGCGCCAAAATTTCCCGCCAAAAGCTTTCATTTTTTTTACCATAAAAGCATATCTTATCCTTACAACAAATCACTCACTCTTATCGTTACAACTTAACGACCAACACACACACATACGCACACACACTGTTATTATGAAGATGGTGCCACATGAAGCTTTTGCGTGTCCTTGTGGAGAAGGAAATGTTGTTTTGCGACAATCGCATCAACCTCACACCCGTAGTAAACTATACTATGCATGTCCTTTATCAAAGGTGAACACTTAAACGTTTTTATTTGTGTAATATATAAATATTTTGGTTAGTTGTTAAAAAATATTATCTTTATTCTTTAACAGCCTCGAAAAAACGATTTTGGATGCAATTTTTTTTATGGAAAGAAGAACGAGTCCGTTTACTAGCCGGTTCTCCTGGAGCTTCAACAACTTCAATTTATTCTCCATGACCTTTAACACCTTCAAGTTATTCTCTAGTACCTTCTAGAAATATAAAGTGCTCAAATTGCAAGTTATTGATTAGAAAGATAAAGGTACTCAAGGCAACATTAGAAATGTATATGCAGCCAGAGAACCTTACACTTGATTCAACTGCACTACTTCACGAGCTTACAATGACATGGGAAAATTTGGCTTGGAGTAGTATGTCATTTAGCCGAAGCAATTTAGCATTTGAAATGTAATTTGTATGCTTTAGTGTTAAAACTTGTATAGATTTGTTATGTAATTCGTTTTCTTTAATGTTTGAATGTTTATCAAGTTGTAATGTAATTCCTATGTTTTAATTCTTTGTTATTTTTAGCAAACAGTTGAACCACCACATGTATAAATTATTTATGTATGTTGTTTTGGTAATATATTTAGTCTCACTGAAAATGAAATATATCACAACATACATAACGTATGTCGAAACCCAGAACCACTTTCACTTCACCATGGTAATAAGAGAAAAATGAAGAAGAGTAGAGAGAGAAGTTAGAGAGAGAAACTAGAGAGAAGAAAAAGAGAATGGTTAATTTTACTAAAGAGTGTGTGTAACAAATGAGAACCAACACCCTCTCTAAACTTGGAGAGGGGTATTTATACCCTTGTGGCCGGATGGGCTTTTGCCATGGGCCGGGTTAACTTGGGTCGGGCTCGGGATTGCGTTGGACCTTAGTCCAAAAAGCATACAATATTAGATTAATTAACGAGCATGATCCCCGTTCTAGCCGATTACAACATATAATAAATAAAGACCGAAGCTTCCTCGTTCGACTCAATATTTTGAGGCTAACAATCTCCCCCAAAGCGAGGCCTTGAACCTTGAAACGAGCTTCCTTGTTTGACTCGATATTTTGAGGCTAACAATCTCCCTCGAAGTGAGTTCATTGTGACACTCCTTCGTGAGATCAATGAGATTGCTTTTGTCGTTAAGCTCTTGTGATCTTTGTCTCCGTCTACGTTGTAGGCTTGTTCCTTCATGCTATGTGATCTTTGATCTTGAGCCTTTGTCATTGTCTTTTGACTTCGGCATTACGTCCGAGATCTCTAAATCTTTTCCTTGTTTGTCTTGATCGTCTTTGCCACCTTGCGATCTTGTGTCTTGACCAACATGCTCATACTTTGCATCATCTTGAAAGCTTGCTAACAATCTTCCTTGATAGTTGATATCTTGAAGGAAGATCTTATATATCAGGGTTTGCGGAAGTCTTTGTCTTTAGTTCTCGAGATTTCTTGATTCTTGAATCTTGATGCTTATAGTATATCTTTGTAGTTTGAGCATGAGCATGTAGTAATGAATCCAACTTCAGCTAGAACGAGACACCGCCACCACCGTATAACCTGCAAGTTAACGTTAGTGATAATCAACAGATATGGACGAGAGTGTCTTTGTCACTTCGTCGAATATGGTTGCAATAACCACGGTTCCCCATTAATCAGTATTGTGAGTCCCAATGAATAGATCTTCTTAGCTTGTTAAGGCTTAGTTAATTTGAATAGATTCAAACTAACTATATGAGAAACTATGATTATGAATACTACAAGTTATGCGGAATCTAACTTGTAATACTAAGAAGAACAATGTAAACAAAAATTTGAATATATACTGATTGCAACTATTCTGCCTAGGTTACAGAATAACTAACTATATAAGCTTGTGTTTGCTGTGAAACTTGATATCTCTAACTATGTCGTAGGGTTCCTTTTATACACTAAGGAAAACCCTAATGGGCTTACAAAACGCGTCAAGTGATCATGCATATCTCTTCCTAATATAACTCATGCATATCACTTAAGCAGTACTAACTATATAACTAACAGTACTAACTATTATACTAACAGTACTAACTATACTGGTAGTACTAACAATGTACTGGCAATACTAACTAACTATAACTAGCCGTACTAAGTGTAGAAGCTCTGAATCCCAACAATCCTCCCCTAAACTTATGATTTACCTTTAAATCTCAAGTTTCTTCTGCATTTAATCTTCTAGACTGCACTGTTGAGGATTCTTCCAAACATTCTTCTACTTCTGTACTTGTGATCTTATAAACCTTAGAAGTTCAAATACCATCTCATTTTCATGATCAACCTCTAGTTTTCTGCTTAACATCTTTGATAGCATTTCTTGAGTAAGTGGATACTTCTTCTCTATCATTATGTGAATGGCAATTCTATTGTCCATCAACAAAATATGAATTCCACATAAACCCCCCACCCCCCCCCCCCCCACATCCCCGTCTCCCGCTCAACAATGTGAGTATTCATGTTGATGCCTCCAGACTTCATCTTCTTCATCAGGTTGAAATAAGATCTTCAGATCTCCCCATAACATCAAGTCATATCCTTCTGGTCTTGATGTTGCATACCTTTCTTCTACTAGTCTGTGTAAGTCTAATACATCATACCTGTCAAAATCATCAAGCATCTCACTGAAGATCTTGTAATTCTTGGAACTTCCATCTGCCCTGAAGATTTGATAATACAAGAAGTTTTCTAGTCAGAACATGAGTCTTCCAATCAACTATTGGATACTTAGTACCCAAAGATTCAATTTCCATAGCAAATTCTTCTCTTGGAACCAGATCCAAATAAGCTTTAAGTTCTTCCTTCTCTATATCATCTTCTATCTTTTGCCTTTTTGTACTTTCTTCACTTTGCTTTTCCCCTGCTCTTTTCCTTGCAAGTGATTTCTTTCTACTTCCTTTCTTTTCACTACCTTTTTCTTTTTCAGAATCCATGGGTGCAAATGATTGAGATGTTGGATACCGGATACCGATTTCGTGCAAATTAGTAGATGTTCTAATGTCTTGCTTCCTCATATCCTTTTATGAACATATCATAGGTTCCTCTAATTGAAGTCATATTCATCTAGTCTTCGTCGTGTGTCTGTCCTGAATGTATAAGTACAGTTAGACAGTATAGCACTACACTGTCCTCAGTAGTTCCTCCTTGACGCTCTATTACAGTATCTATCTGACCGTAGTATGGTTCTATCCTTGTAGAGACACTTCAGCATCGTAGATTGATCATGTATACTGGATCTGGTTCTCGTATAGCTTGTCGTATTCTCTCCACGATCAATTATACATCTTGAGCAGTACATTGATAGCTGTGGTCCAGTAGCTATTTTTGCATGACGTCTCTTGCACGCTAGTTCCTAGTCACAGCATACTTATTATGTCACTGTTCATCTCAGAAGTTAGCTTCAAGTTAATTCTGCTTTGTGTTCATAGACGTTGGTGCTGTCTGTAGTTTAAATGCCATATTATCTGTCTTTTTGTCTTGTTCTCTCTCCCGCAACACTTGACTCTTCTGTGTGCTTTATAATCTCCGCTCATCCATAACTCTTCTATTTCTTGCTCAACTATAAACTCTTCATGATCACCGCATTACTCAGTTTTGTACTGCATTATTTTGAGAGGCCTCTCTTTCAGATGTTACTTTGCATTATGAGTATGACTTTCCCCTTCTATAGCTCATTGTACCTTACTTCTTGCTCTGAGTGCTATGCTCGTTTCCCCTCTTATTCTTTTCTACTTACTTATGTCAGAACTCTCGCGCTAGCCAGTCGATAGTTTACTCTAATCAATATTGTGCAATTAGCAGCAGTACTATACTCTATGACATCAAGACAGTATACTTAACTTAGTTGTTGTATTACTTCCTACCTCTTTTCATCTCATAAGCTACATTGATACTTTCCCTTATTTTCTGTCATCACGTTTATAGTAGCACGTCAGTAGCCTTGAGTAGCATCTCACATCAACGCCTTATTATGTAAGATGTTATGGAGCATTAAATCAAATATTACTCCTGATTATACTTATTAATATACAATAATATATAATAGTGATTAATATATAACAATTAATATCAATGATATACCATGAAGGATAATTAGGTTAGGATTAAGAATTATTTCACACGTGAGTCAGGTAATTCGATGAAGTACCGTCTCTATCGAAGTGATTCGTGAATTGGGAAGAGAGTCGTATCGGCGCACGCTGAGGAGTGAGATTTGTGTATGTGCATGAGTTGTGTCTCACGTGATTATAAGATAATATTGATTATTGTGTTTCGACTTTGGGTAACTATTAGATATAGAATTATAAATGCGCCATTAAGAAAAAAACGAATTGATTTGTGTATGTGAAGATAATACATAATGCGAGATTGAAGCAATTAGTAGGAATGAATCCTAGTTAGGTACCTCGGAAAGACTGTTAGACTGTGGTTTGAAAGTCCATTAAAACGCTGATGTATGTAGACTAGAGAGAAAGCTAAAAATACGTCAAATGACGTAGTAACACTAGCATGTAAATCGTATTATTTTGTGTAATGCATTTTAGAACTAATACCCGTTATATAATGATCGTTAAATTATAAAGAGTTATTATTGTAAAAGTAAATCCTATCTAATTTAGATATAACCTCTCGTTAAAGATCGTTTATAAGTTAAAGAAAAATAGATATCACTAGGAAGAGAGGGAAATAACGTTGTAAAGATTAAGAGAAGGTAACTCGCAAGAATAACCGCTGATGTGTTGTGAGAAAAGATCACGAAAAGTCCTTTGCAGAGAATCTATGTATATCACTGTAACTGAAGTTTTGCACGATTCATTGTTAAATTCCTACGATACCGTAGATGATAATACTATTGTTGACTCCAATATGATTGACGAATATAATGATAAAAAGTAATATATTTTTTGTAAGAACTAATTAGAAGAGGTTATTATATTTTTTACAGAATTGTATTATATTTGTATGTATTATTAATGTTCTGACACATTAAAACAGTTAAAAATGAGTTAGATATATTAACATGAAATGAAAATTAACATTAAGAAAAGTAAATCGTTAAAATGAGAAAAATGTAGACTTTGAAAAGAAGATGTTCGTCGAGAGTAATCTATGTTAAGAATTGAATGAGATGATCTGGTAAAATAGTATAATGAATTAATAATAAAAATTGGCCTGGAAGAAGAAGCTCTTAAATAAATGATGTCTGCCTGGTGAGTGAACTAAAAGCTGCAGAAAGACGTCATATGTGTATAAAGCAGAAACTGATGGTGCAAACTTATGGATAAACAGGTAGGATTTGATGCTGATTGTCAAGTAAAGTTGGCTTGAGATGATGTCTATGTTGTAGTGGCAAGTGAGGTTTCGTGGTTAGTGTGTTAAAGTGTGGGTGATGGTGTCCGAGGGTGTGTGTCGACTAACCTATTGGCGGTGAGCTCGTCCATCGGTTTGTTTGCAAGACCCTAATATGGCATTTCTACTTCTCTTCTTTTGTTTTAAAACGCTATTATAATTATCCTTGTATTTAAGTATTGAAGCAACCTTCCTATTAAAAGTAGTTGAGAAAAATTATATGCTGTTGCTCAAGTCTTTAAAAAAGTAGAGATAGGCTGAAATTTATATGTCAACTTAAAAAATGAGTTTGTAGGACAAATTTGATAGAGGCAGCTCGCTAATTTAGCAATTAGAGCTAAATGACGAGTGTGCTCTTTTGAGAACAGCTTGAAGCGCTACTATGTATTGGGCATAATACAGTTACAGCACGTGTCATATTGGAAAGGGCAATAAGCAGATGCATATCAGAGAATGGACCTAAGCATATAACAGCTATCTAACATACATGCTATAGGACTTAGTAAAGCTACTAATCATATATACTAAGGCAAGTAATATAGACGAAAGAAATATGAGCGAGACAGGAATAATATAGCAACTAAATGAGACATGGGAAGGTGTCTTAGAAAGTAAGGCTATAGTATACACTAATGGATGTTATGAGATAGTTATAAATGCTGTCAAAAGGGATAAGCATAGAAAGATATTAGTATAGTGACAATAAGCTAAGACAGCAAAATAGAAATGATGGCAAATAATGCTAATAAGAGCAGATAAATGGAACAGCAATATTGAAGACTAGCAACGTAAAACGAGCTAACAGCAATAAATAGCCAAGTTGCATAAAGACATACTTACAACTGCAAAGCCTTAGAATGCCCTTGCATAAAGTCATTTACAATTGAAAACCACGACCATAGATTGACCAATAGGCTAACCGTGTGAGAAGTCACAGGTTATTTCTAAAGAGAGCACTAATCAGTTGGGACTTTCCTTTATAGAGACGAACAGCTGTTATGTTAGAGTCAATTCCTTAGAAGCGGAGCAGATTTGATCTACATCATAATGCTCTTTATAAGCTTAGTTGGACCATATCTAGAAGGTATAGGATCTTTTGAAATACTTATGCAGCATTCAACTGCAAAAGATATTTGATATATATAATCGTATTAGAACTCCAAGAGACATAGAATAGCACATATAATTGTAAAAAGGACTTTAGCGGTATTTTCTTTAATCAATAATGAAGTACATTTATGGTGTAATGTGCTTATGCTTTTGCTATAGGACTAATATATAAGGTCTTAGTTAATAGCAAGGCACGACTATTTACAGTGGTCACAATAATAGCTATGATTGTAAACTAGACAACATTGGATCTAATGGTCGAAAAATGCCACCGCTTGAATACTGAGATATATTTGAATTAAAATAAGGCTACAGAATGATCTGCTATAAGCTCACCATATTTTAGCTCAGGATCTACTAGATAGTGTATTACTGAAGATCTTTGATAAAATAATGGGACTTAATAGTAAAAGAGATATATAAAGAGAGCTGAAATATAAGAGAAATTGTGAAACTGTAGGATTAGAGTATACTTGAAGATTACTTTGGAAACAAACGGCAAATGTCGTAACTTGTTAAGTAAAATGGAATATTGCACATCTAATTACATGGCATATTACATGCATACTCGACTTTACAGAACATACATGGCATCGATTTGTATACTTTGTGTCATAAACTGATCATGAAGGACTGATCTTAAGTAATCACATTATGCTCAGACTTATGATCCTAGATCTCAATGCCTAGATGTGAGCTTAATCAGGAAGATTGTTCTATACCAGATATTCGTGATACGTATATGTGAGTGAGTTAACAGTCTTTAAGACTAGTGAGATATTACCTTAAAAAATCTCTGTAAAAGACATAATTTTGTTGAGGTTTGAAATTTAAGTTTGATTGATCTTAAGCCATTATGTAGTAGCAACCCCCATCAGAAACACTCCAATATCCCCAAAAACCTTCACAATCCCCCCCCTCCCCCAACCCAACCCATCAAAATTAAATCCCCCCCACCCCCCTCACCCCCCCTCAAAACCCCCCCCCCCCCCACCGCCCACCCACCCTCCAGCCCTCAACCTATCCCCCCCCATCCCACCCAACCCCCCCCCCCCATCCCCCACCCCCCCCCCCCCCCCCCCTTAACTCCTCCCGCCCTCCCCCCATCCCACCCCACACTAATTTGTTGGTTCAACATTTAAGCTTGTTGAATATGGCCTTTTTGGACACAAAACCCATTAAATACACCCAATCTGGACCCCTCTTTTATAGGCTTATGCCCAAAACACCCCTTAATATAATTATTTTGGCTTTTGAATATAAAATAAGATCCTTATAAGCTTGTATAATTCATCAAAACAGATTAAGCATTAAAGTTTTTTAAGATACAATTAAAGAAATTACTTTTGAAAAATTTGCCATATCTTATCCAATAAGCACAAGCTTAGAATGGGATTTTTTGATAGTTTGAGGTTTTCTTTTAGAAAGAAAATGATTATAAATGATGGTAATTAGAACACAAACTATTGGATAATCAATTTAAAAGGAAAAAATAAGCTAAAAATTATATGCCCAAACAAGCAGACTATAAGCAACAATAAGCTAAAACAGTAAATAGACTTTAAAAAGAGAAAGAGGGAGTGACCTTGGATCCCAGCTAAACAAGGATTTATTAAGTACCTAATTAAGCTCTAAAACCTACCCTTGCTTATAAATAAGCAACTATAAGATAACTCATAAGCTCTTCCATTTACAGCTTATCTTCCAAAAGCTTAAATAACCAAATCTTGAGTAGATGAAACAGTGGCTTTTTAAAAACTTTTGAAAAATCTTTAAGTAGTTAAAACAGGTTATTTCAAGCTTATAAGAGCTTATGGGAATGGCTTTTGAACACATAAGAGCTTAAGTGCATTAAAAGCAGTTTTAATACAGACATACATTTTTGCATAAAATACTATGACTTTTCAATTTTTATTTAAAAAAAAAAAATTACAAGGCTTTGAAAATAAAATCTTTCAGAATTTTAAATGAAAACATTAAAAATTAATTTATGCTACTCCTTAAAAAACCTACCCTCCCGTAATATCTCTCTATTCTTTCTTCTTGTATAGGCTGTGTCTTCAACGGCCTTTGTGTTGCTTGTTATGTTTGTGTGTGAGAGAATACTCAAATTCAATCTTGGCTTCTATTCATTTCTTGGTCCCCAAGCCGTGTGATCTTAGCCCTTCTTTTTCTTAACTAATGGATTTGTCAAGGATTGCCAGCGTGGCTAGAGGTGGGGTAAAGTAGAGTTAATGTATTTTGGCCTTATGTTGTAGGTGTGAAGAGGTAGAAGATAAAGGAATAGTGGTGTTGGGGTGTTGGCAGGAAAAAGGGGGTACCCTGTTTTGTATGATTAGATGCAGGGGGTGAAGTTTGAGGGATATAGAGAATTGGCCCTCAATCTTGTATATAGTTATTTCATGAATCATCCTTGAGGTGTATTAAGGAAGTTTTGTGGAATTGACTCTTGTAGTAACTCGAGGTTATTGACATATCTGTTGCAAGGTTTGTCCCTTGAGGGTACTAAAGACATAGTTAAGTATAAAAAGGATGTGGGCTTTTTAGGCTAACAGCCGTTTAAAGGCTGTTGGGCTTGGTTAGTTGTTTATGGGCTGTGTATTGATAAGGGAATGGGGCTTGGGTTGTTTTGTGTAAAAAAATGGGATTTGGGCCGTGTATGGACCTTGGGCTTTTAAGTCTTCATATTACATCTTAATGGGCTGACCCAGCCCATTAGATGGGTACGGATGGGCCCATTAAGTGTTTCTTCGGTTTTGGCTTCGGGTTAGATGGGTGTGGGTTGGCCCATTAAGTATTTCTTTGATGTCGGCCTCAGATTTGTCTTTGACTTTCTGGAGTTGACTTTGACTTTGGCTTTTTGGACTTTTGGCTTCGATTTGACTTTGTCTTTTCACGCTTTTCCATTTCGTGCTCGGTTTTGTCCGTTTTTCCTTGATTTTTTGTCATTTTCTCGGATATCCGTTACCTGCACAATATAAGTGAAAACAAACAAATACAGTGTATTTTTGGTACGTTTTTGGTCATTTAAGTCTGGTTTTGATGAAAAACGGTATGTGTAATTAAGCATATACCAAAATCCCCTATACTAAGACATTGCCGTGTCTTTACGCAATGCTATGAAGTAAGCACTTAAAAAACTAAGAATCTCGATCCCCCTTGACTAATAACCTCGAAAAGTAGCTAAGTGTTTGTCGAGGGGAATTTAAAGACTCATAAGTTTTGAAAAGCCCCGTCTTTACCATTTTTTAAATATATACCCTTATTCCTACACATATTTTTGTATTTTTCATTTTTCTCATTTTTGTACTTTTCATATTAAGCAACTAACTAGAACGTTTGACTTTTGTTATTTTATAACTTTTAGGGATCATAGAACAAGATGCATTTCACTCTGAGAATGCCCCGAAAAAGGATAAATTCATCGTCCCCGACTTTTCACTTGCTCCAAACCAAGCTTAAAACGAAATCACCATTAAATATCAGTTAAGATGCTAACACTACTCATATTTGCAACTTGTGAACTTTTCACTCCCGACAATTATTATATCTTAGACGTATGTGCTATTTTGAATTTCAACTTTGGATCAATGTTTTGCAAAATTCTATGCTTCACGTTCCACCTGAGAATTATGAGTTTGAAGGC
Organism: Tanacetum coccineum; assembly: GCA_026074375.1. Classification (NCBI taxonomy): domain Eukaryota; kingdom Viridiplantae; phylum Streptophyta; class Magnoliopsida; order Asterales; family Asteraceae; genus Tanacetum; species Tanacetum coccineum. Next base: position 66,120 of record BQNB010001189.1, read on the forward strand.
GAGATCATCCTATGTAGCAACTTTCGTCTCGGCACATCTCAACCTTGCGGTTAAGTGACCAGGATTTTGACACCTCACAGAGACTAGTATCGGGACTCACGGACCTTAGGTTTCAAAAACTCTCAGGTTTCTCGTATACACATAGCTTATAAAATAGAATAGTTAAAGTTCAAAAGCATATTTGAATTTAACAAAAAGAAATCTATCTATTAATTCACACTTAATATTAAACATTTATACAATTGTAATTTTCTCGACCTTTTAGAAGGCTGCAACATCGGTTGTGAGCCGGCAAGATGCAGCAAACTTTTATCAGTCTCGGATTATTATTCTTACTATGGGCTTTCTTTAGAAGGATGTAACATCGGTTGTGAGCCGGCAAGATACATCAAACTTTTATCAGCCCACAGTTTATATTACTTATCATATTTTTTTTTCATTTTTCATCATCATTTTTTTTCATATAGAGAAGACTTTTTTTTTGAAAAATTCAAGTATAAATTTGAACTAAGGCTAATTTTTTTTTTGCTATATACTACATAAAAATTATTGATTTAAGTTTAATCTCCAAAAATAGCACGTATATTAATCAGGTTAGAAGCTTATGGGAGAAAAAGCGACAAATTACACACATGAGCTCTTAAGATTTCCAAATAATCCTTGTTTAGCATCCCACTCATAATTAACACTATCATTTTTCGTTCTTCGCGAAGATTTGCGAACGCTTAGTCTAAATGTTAAGGAACAAGCTAGAGCTCAACACGCTCGATCGGGTCAAAATTTATTCTTATTCTACCCAGCAGGAAAGTCAAAATTGTGACAAAACACTTATTTTATTTTTGAAATTTTTAAATTTTTTTCATTTTTTTTGAAATTTTGGTGGTAAAAACGGGATTACGTGAAAACAACAGCTGCAGGCACAATCAAATCGAAGATCCCCCCATACTAGAATGAAACATTGTCCTCAATGTTTTACGAAGGGTTTCTACGCAAATCCTAAGCCATTTATTAAGTATGCTTAAAGATAAACGTTAGTCGATTAGATTAGGATATTGGATTTCCCAAATGAAGCTGAGGATTTGAAGCTCTTGTGATCGAAGGACAAAAACCATGAGCACGAGAGGCTTTAAAAATCCAGGACAATCCTAGACAATCACAAAAACACAAGCAAACAAGAAGGGAAAAAGGTAATCCTCTCACAACAAAAACACTTATTCATTACTACATAATATAACTACGGATAAGCATCGGGTGCCTCCCATGAAGTGCTTGTTTAGGGTCACTAAGCTTGACCCAATCCCCGAAGGTTTAGAGATTCGGGACAACCAATTTTGGTACGTCCCCTCCAAAGTAGTGCTTAATTCGATGACCGTTTACCTTAAAGTTTGGCCCGGAGTTTTGAGATAACTCAATGGTGCCATATGGAAAGACATGGGCAATGGTGAATGGTCCAGACCAACAAGATTTTAACTTACCCGAGAAAATCTTTAATCTAGAGTTAAAGAGGAGGACTTGATCTCCAACGTTGAAAACGCGGTTTTTTATCTTGACATCATGGATCCTCTTTGTTTTCTCTTTGTAAATCAAAGAATTTTCATAGGCTTGATCACAAAGTTCATTTAGTTCATTGAGTTGAACTTTGCGGTGATCACCCGCGGTCTCAAGGTCAAAGTTAGCATGCTTTAAGGCCCAGTAGGCTTTGTGCTCGAGCTTAATCGGTAGATGGCATGCCTTTCCATACACAAGTTTGTATGGAGTACACCCGATGGGTGTTTTGTAAGCTGTACAGAAAGCCCAGAGAGCGTCATCTAATTTGTCCGACCAAGAGGCACGGTTCTCGCCTACTGTCCTTTCAAGAATTCGTTTCAAGCCACGATTGGATACCTCAACTTGCCCACTTGTTTGTGGGTGATAATAAAGCATCATCTAGTTTGTCGGACCATGAGGCACAGTTTTCTCCAACCGTCCTTTCCAGAATATGTTTCAAACCTTGATTGGACACCTCCACTTGACCACCTTGTTTGAGGTGTGATAGCGGTTAGCTAGACGATGTGTGACCCCATCAATTTAGACAATCACTTTTGCCAAGTGATCATTTCCAAAAAATAGGTCCCACCTGGGTTCCACGATCACTTATGATAGCACGAGGGGCACCGAATCGGGCGAAGAGAGATTTAAGAAATTTGCAAACAACTCGAGCATCGTTGGTGGGGAGCGCTTTTGCTTCAACTTATTTTGACAAGTAGTCGACCGCCACGAGTATATATTTGTTCCCTCGTGAAGACGGGAATGGCCTCATGAAATCAATGCCCCAAACGTCAAATATTTCACAAACTTAGATGGAATTTTAAGGCATCTCATCCCTTTGTGAAATTTTTCCCTAACGTTGGCATGAGTCGCAATTTTTAACCAACTCGTATGCATCTTTGTAAATAGTGGGCCAAAAGAAACCGGCATCAAAGACCTTTTTGGCGGTGAGATTTGCACCATGATGTCCCCCGGTGGGTCCATTGTGGCAAGCTTAGAGGATGTCGAGAGCTTCTTTGTCGTGCACACACCGCCGGATCACTTGATCTACACATATTTTGAATAAGAAGGGGTCGTCCCAAAAGTAATGTTTAACATCCTTGAAAAACTTGTTTTTCTTCTGGGACGACATCCCTTTAACAATGAATTTCCCCGCGTGGTAATTTACATAGTCGGCAAACCACGGGGTACTTGAGTCACCACGAAAAGTCACCATATGGAGTGTCTCAAGAGGAAACTTTTCATTTACTTCCTTTGGGTCAAGCACACTTTCATAAGGATTTTCTAATCAGGAAAGATGATCTGCCGCAAGGTTCTCGGCTCCTTTTGTGTCAATTACATTGAAATTGAACTCTTGAAGGAGGAGAACCCACCGGAGCAATCTCGCCTTGGAATCTTTTTTAGCAAAGAGATATTTTAGGGCGGAATGATCCGTATACACTATGCTTTTATTCAAGATGAGGTAAGACCGGAATTTTTCAAAGGCATACACCACCGCTAACATTTCTTTCTCCGTCGTGGTGTAATGCGATTCCGCCTCGTTCATTGTTTTGCTACCATAGTGTATATCCTTAAAGTGTTTCTCATGACGTTGCCCCAAGACCGCTCCTATGGCAAAGTTGCTTGCATCGCACATAAGCTCAAAGGGCAAATCCCAGTTTGGGGCACTCAAGATTGGAGCTTCAGTAAGTTTTTTCTTTAATGTATTAAAAGCTTGTATACATTTATTTGAGAAGATGAACAGAGTATTTTTCTCAAGGAGACGAGTCATTGGTTGGGAAATTTTGGAAAAATCCTTAATGAACCGTCGGTAGAAACCGGCATGACCGAGAAAACTCCGAACACCCTTGACGGTGGTGGGATAAGGTAATTTAGCAATCACATTGACTTTGGCTTTATCAACCTCAATCCCGTTCTTTGAAATCTTGTGGCCGAGGACAATGCCCTCCTTGAACATGAAATGACTTTTCTCCCAATTTAGACAAAGATTGGTGTCTTCGCACCTTTGAAGCATCTTGTCCAAACGAGAGAGGCAATTTTTGAAAGAATTCCCAATCCATAAAGACTTCCATTGTCTTTTCGACCATGTCATGAAAGATAGCCAACATACACCTTTGGAACGTGCCTGGTGCATTGCATAAGCCGAAAGGCATGCGACGATAGGCCAACGTTCCGTAAGGACACGTGAATGTTGTTTTTTCTTGATCTTTAGGATTGATGGGAATTTGAAAGTAACCCGAGGAACCATCGAGAAAACAATAGTAATCGTTTCCCGCTAATCTCTCGAGCATTTGATCCATAAAGGGAAGTTGAAAATGGTCCTTACGGGTAGCTTCATTTAACTTACGGTAGTCAATGCATATACACCACCCTGTAACCAATCGAGTCGGGATCAATTCATTTTCATTATTTGCGACAACGGTAAAACCACCCTTTTTCGGTACGCAATGTACGGGGCTTACCCAAGGACTATCCGAGATCGGGTAAATTAATCCGGCTTCAAGAAGTTTTTCAACCTCCTTTTTGATGACATTGTGGATCTTTGGATTTACCTATCTTTGGTGTTGGACCGCTGGTTTGTATTCATCTTCCATAAGAATCTTGTGAGTACAAAATTCCGGGTCAATACCCTTAATGTTAGAAAGTTTCCAAGCGATGGCTCGCTTGCGTGACTTCAAAACCTTTATGAGAGCGGCTTTTCCTCGATACTTAAGTCTTTAGCAATTATGATGGGCAACTTGTCGTCACCCTCTAAAAATGCGTATTCGAGATAAGGAGGTAAGTCCTTGAGTTCGACCTCGGGAGGTTCATCAATTGAAGATTTATCAATTTTAGCTTCATAAACTTTAAGTTCTTTTCGAATTTCTAGAAAATAATTTCCTTGGTTGGGAGGGGGTGGTGAAGGATCACTATTAAGAATTGCTTCTAGAAGAAGAATATCCCCCTCCGAGTCATAGTAAGAGTCATTAACTTCTGGTGAAGTTGGATCATCTTCAAGAGCAAGGAAAGCATCGGCTTCCTTAAAAAGAAGAAAATTACTATCCCCGAAGGGAGTGAGAGTCGAAGAAGAGGTAGAAACGATTGGGTCATAGTAAGGAGTAGGATTTCCACTCGTGATCAAATCGGAGAAACCCAGAACTTCTTGAGAATACTCCTTACAAGCCATTTCAATGACGTCGATTCGGTTCGCTATCGTATCATCGTAATTAGCCGAGTATCTCGAAGTCTGATCAAGATTGAATGTTACGGCTTCTTTTCCAACACGAAGTGTTAGTTCTCCTTTGTTAATATCAATCAAGGCACGTCCAGTTTTTAAGAAAGATCTCCCGAGAATTAGGGGAACTCGGGGATCGACATCAAAGTCTATGACTACGAAGTCGGCCGGGAAATGGAACTTTCCTACTTTTACGTAAACATTTTCGGCGATACCGATCGATTGAGTGATCGAACGGTCCGCTAGTTCAAGAGTCATACAAGTAGGAGTGAGTTCTGGAAGAGAAAGTCTTTTCCACACGGATAATGGCATAAGATTTATGCTAGCGCCAAGATCGGCCAAGGCTAAGCATTCATCCATTCTGGGAAAATCACAAGGTATAAGAAATTTGTCAGGGTCTCCAAGTTTTTCGGGTAACTTGTTGAGGATGACCGCCGAGCAATGCTCATTCAACGGAGTTCTAGCCATTTCACTTAACTTTTCTTTGTTTCCGATTAAGGCTTTAAGAGTCGAGGCAAATTTAGGCATAAAAATCAAAGCATCTGTTAAGCTAATTTCGAAACTCAAATATTTAAAGATTTCATAGAATTTCTCAATTTGATCGTTAGCTTTTTCATAACGCCTTTCATCATTATGTCTCAAAGGATATGGAATTGTTGGTTTCAAGTTAGGTATCAGGGCACTAACGGAAATAACAACGGGCTCAGAATTTGGTACTTGAGGTTAAACTTGGACAACCGAAGGTTGGACGTCTTTGGTACTTTCGTTATTAGTAGGAGGCACCGTGTCCTTTGTCACCTCGGTTTCACGTTCTACTTCTTTAGGAGAAGAAGTAGTAGGAATCGTGGGTCCTTGATAAGCAACACTGCTTCGGGTAGTAATACCCTTCAAGTCTTCCTTCGGGTTAGTAACAGTGTTACTCGGTAGAGAACCTATACCTGAAGATGAAGCGGTATTGGCATTCATGATATTTAAAAGCATGTCCTTTAAATTGGTCATTTGATTTTGCAAGTTTTGATTTTGGTCTTGCATGTTTCTCATAACCACATCATTGGCTTTGACGTAGCTTTCAAAATTGGTCTTTGTCACACCTTGTGTTTGAGGAGCCGGAGCTTGGTAAGGTGGAGCTTGGTGAACTGGAGGTTGATTTACCGAGGGTTGAAAAAATTTGTCTTGTTGTAATTATTCCCCGTTTTTGGTTGTAATTGTTTCCCGATTTTGTTGAAATTACTGCCTTGGTGTAACAGTTTTGATTAGTTCTTGATTGTTTCTTATTGTTTGAACGGGAGAAAACCGGGAGTCCGAATTGATTGCATTCGGGCTCGGTATCCGGTAATTCATGGGTTGTAGTTAGCTGCGGCGGATTGAGAGACGTACTCTTGAATATTGTCACGATAAACGTTGCCATTGGTAGCGGGACAATTTTGGTATGAATGAGTACCACCACAAGTAACACAACTTTCCTCGACCACTTTCACAGGAGTGGGAGCTTGGGATTTCTTATCAAGAAGTAAAGCTTTCACCATATCTTTCAACTCGGCAACATCGGGAGAAATACCGAGGGTAGAAGTGCTCGAACTTACTTTTGCAACAACTGGTTTGTTACGTGAATTACGAACTTTAGATTTGCTTTCAATGATTCTTAGGCAATCACGGGGCATTTTATCCAAAAAGTTACCACCCGCGGTGGAATTCAACGAATCTTGATCATTTGAGTTTAAGGCATTGTAGAATGTATCGAGTTGATGCAATTCCGAAAATCCATAATGTGGACATGCCCGAAGAAGATCGTTGAATCGGTCCCATGCCTCATAAAATGTCTCATCAAATCTTTGTTGAAATCTCGTGATTTCATTTCGAAGATTTGTTGTCTTGGAGGGAGGGAAATTTTTTTAATGAATTTCAAAACAAGATCATCCCATGTTATAATCGATCGAGGGTGTTCTTTCTCAAGCCAAATTCGGGCGGCCCCCTCGAGAGAAAATAAGAAAAGCATAAGCTTTACCGACGTACTCGGGACGTTCGGGAACTTCATCGTAGAAGTGATCTTGTTGAAATATCGAATGTGAGCATGAGGGTCTTCTTTATCATGTCTAAAGAATTGCTTGTTTTGAAAGAGGGTAAGCAAACCGTGCTTAAGCTTAAAGTTGTCCGCGGTGATTTTGGGCACAACGATGGCATCCTCGTAACCCTCGGTGGGTGCTTCGAGTAATTGAAACATAGTACGAGTATCATCCATCGTAACTACGGGAGGAGCTGGATTTTCAATTGGTTCTTCAAGATTAAATGGTTCAACAAAAGCCGGTGGGGCTTGTTGTTGTTGACGGTTAAGATTACGGGATTGAGAACGAGTGCGCATGCACTGAAAAGGAAATTTTACACTAATTTTTTAGTTCTTTTTGGTTTATCAATAATGAATTCACAATTTATTTTAATAACGGACAACGAGATAAGACAACTTAAACCTAATAATCAACAAGCTTCTCGGTAACTCTTAAAAAAAAAACGTACAAAGGAGTAGAGGAATAGGAAAGCGCGAAGCTATTAAAAACCTTTTTCCTTTAGGGCTGTAGTTCCTAGGAACAACCCGCCTTATACCCCTCTTTGAGTTTGTTTATCTTTCAAAGGTGAACCGTACCTCGCAAGTGACACAAAAGGTAAGTTTTTGATTCTTTGGTTCGGGAACTTATTGATGGATAATACTTCAGTTGAAAGTATTATAGGTTGGTGTTCTTTTACCAACTTGTGATTTTTATTTCTTTTAATTTATAATGTTTTTATCTTTTTTTTCTAGATTTTAATAATAATAAAAGGTAAATATTCACAAACGGGAATAAGAACTTCATAAGGAAGGGTCTTCAAGCACAAATAATCCAAACACAACGAAACGACAAAAGCTTACACTCCTCCCCTGCAGCGGCACCAAAAATTGATTCGGATTGAAACTAACCTTTAAAATATATAAATAAATATATAATACTTATAAATATATAATAAGGATCAAAATCCACAAAATCAATGAAACCGGAAGTATTATATGATATACCCGGGTCGTTTATCCCCAACGAAGAATGAATTGGAAAGTCAAGAGTTGGATTGACATTTGATGATTAAATGGAAGAGATTTGAATGGGATTTCTAAAGCTACAGGGAATTTAATGCAATCTACTCTAAAAATGAAAAAAAGGCATACAAACTTAAGCTAACAACGAGAACGGTAATCTAAAAATGTTGACTAAAAACCCTAAATTTTCAAAAATGAACCTAAAATGATTTTTTCACTTTTAATATACTCTAAGTAACTAAAAAGTAAGATTAAAGAAAACTAGAACGAAAACGGAGTTGATTTGAGCTTGAAAACACAAAAACGGGAACGGGAACGAATCCCGTTTTTTAAAAAGTGAAATTTTGCAAAAACAACCCTACGAGAGCAAATCTATTTTTCCTAGGTAAAATATGATAAAAGAAAATTTTCTAAAAAAGAATTATATTTTTTTGAATTTTATTTAATTTTTAATAATTAAAAAATATTTTAAAGAAAATAAATGATTAAAAATAGAAAACAAAATGGGAAAAATCTGGAAAAATAGGGAAAAGTCCTAAATCTTAAGTAAAGTCTAGGAAAAATAAGCTGGTGATCCCGGTTTATCAAATAAGCTACGAAATAAGCTGAAAAGGTTTATGGGCTTATTGGGCTAAAAGGCCCTTAAATAATTAATGTTGCAAAACACTACCGGATGAGCTATTGTAGCACACCGGTAGTGAGTATGTGTTATAAATGTTTGTTGATGGGGTTGAGGTCCCAAGTTCGAGCCCTGCTCACTTGGGGCTTCCCCTAATCCCAACGTTTTTGTTTTTCATTTTTTTACAACTTTTTAAATAAGATGAAAATAAGCAACTTTAAAAAAGACAAAATTTTTATAACTAACAAATAAGCAGGAAAATAAGCAATCAAAAAGCTAACAGAATACTAATTTTTTAACTAAGATCCTAAGCTAACTGCTATGCTACTTAAAGAACAAATAAGCCAAAGAGAAACCTAAATAAGCAAAGACAGATGGTGCAATTTACCTAATAAACTCTATGAACCAAACATAAGCACGGAACAGCAGACTAATAAGCCATAAAATCAAAATAAGCTATAAGCCACAAACAAGTGCAGGGCAGCCTAGGGAACAAGATTTAAGCTTAAATTTAAGCAACAAAAAGGGACTCTAAGAGCTTAAGGCTTACACTAGCTTAAAGAGCAGCTTATGGGCTTCTAAAATCATCTAAAAGAATAAAATTTGAATAAAAATTAAGCAAAGAAAAAGGGCTGTTAAACAGCTGGTTGCACAGGGTATTAATTTTGTAAAGAAAAAGGGACAACAAGCATGCTTATAAATAAGCCATAAAATAGACTCCAAATAAGAAACTAAGTTAAAACAGATTAAGTGCACCAACTAGTGAGATTGTGCACAAATTTTTAAGAGCTAAAATCAAGTTTCACTATATGATAACTTAAAATGAAAAAGAGACAGTTTTGACTATGAAAAACTTTAAAATGAAAAAGAGACAGTTTTGCATCTAGGACATTAAAAAGGACTCAAAACAAGTCTTAAGGGCAGGTTTTGAAGTATCAATCATATAAGTATTTTAAAACTGATTTATAGCCACAATTTCAAAGTGCTTATAGACAAGGCTTAAAAACCAACATATAAACCAAAAACAACTTTGAAAACAGCTTCAATCAATTAAAAAGAGCTTGTGCAATTTGGCCAAGATGACCCAAATGGTTTTTATACCAAAATGACCCATTTTCACCCTTGACCCAAACACCCCTTTAAATGATAAAAATCAAATTGAAGCTGATTTAAAGGGTTTTAAGGCTAGGCTTTTGGAAACCAGATAACAAGCAAACAATGTTGAGCAAAACTAAGATAAAAGCATACAATAATAAGCTATAAGCAACAAGCAGTATTAAGCATATAAGGGACAGTTTTTTGACTTAAATCTTAAACAAAAAACAAAGCAGGCAAATAACAACATAAACAAACATAAATATCAGATAATAAGCAAGATAAGCAACAAGATAAACAGAAATAAGCTAATGAACAGTAAAAATTAGCAAAAATTAAAAAGAAAACTTACAAAGAGTCCTTGGCTTTTTGGCAAGATTTAAGCACTCACAAGCTTAAAAACATATCCTAATGCTTACCATAAGCTCTAAAACCCATGGCCATCCTTTTCAAACCATGCTCCTTGCTTCTTTGACAGTTTCTTTGGAATTTTTTTGGATTTTTGACTTTTTTGACAGAAAATGAAAGAAGCTTTTGTATAAGTTCTTAATGACTTAACAACTTAAAAATATACTTATAAAACAGTATTTAAAGGCAAGTAAGATATATGAAAGAATTTTTAAAGAAAACTCGAATTTTTGATTAACTTCAAAGAGATTACAATTCTTGAAATTTAAAAGACAGACATTTAAAATGCTTAAAAACTAAAAGACTTTTAAAAAAACTAACTTACTAAACTACTTGCCAAAATGGCTTACAAATGTCCCTATTTATACTAAGTAACTAGGTCTTCAACTTCTTTAAGTGTGCTTTCTTTGTGAGTGCTTCCAGGATTGTGTTTGTTGTGTGAGATAAAACCATGTGTGTTTGTTGTGTGAGGTAAAGCCAAAATCAATCTTGGCCATTTATCCTTGCTTGTTCTCCAATCCCTTTGATCTAAGCCGTTTGATATTCTTGTCTAATTAGGTGAGGGGGGATTGCCATGGTTTCAATGGGGTGGGGTGAGATGGGAGTTATGGTTTTTGGCTTGGTGTTGTAGGGATAAAGCCAAAACAATGATGAATAGTGACAAGGTGTTGTTGGCGAGAAATGGGGAGTTTGTTTGTTTGATATCAACGAGTTTGGTCAGTTGGCAAAACGAGCCCTCCACTTTATATGTATTGATTACATATGAAGTCCTTTGTGGGGTTAATTGTTTAGGAGTGTGGCAAAAATGGTCCCTCAGGTTATAACGTAGTATTACACTGGTGGTCCTTATGGGGTTTTGTGTTTTGTCAAGTTTGGTCCCTCGTTGTTATAAGTTTGTTGCAATGGTGGTCCTTTTGGTGTATAACTTTGGGAGTTGGCAGTTTTGCCCCCCAAAGTTATATAGAGGCTTTTGGTTTTTGTATAAATAGCTTAATGGGCTGACCCAGCCCATTAGATGGGTGTGGGTTGGCCCATTAAGTATTTCTTTGATGTCGGCCTCAGATTTGTCTTTGACTTTCTGGAGTTGACTTTGACTTTGGCTTTTTGGACTTTTGGCTTCGATTTGACTTTGTCTTTTCACGCTTTTCCATTTCGTGCTCGGTTTTGTCCGTTTTTGCTTGATTTTTCGTCCTTTTCTCGGATATCCGTTACCTACACAATATAAGTGAAAACATGCAAATACAGTGTATTTTTGGTACGTTTTTGGTCATTTAAGTCTGGTTTTGATGGAAAACGGTATGTGTAATTAAGCACATACCAAAAGCCTAAGAGAGTTAGAGCTAGGAATATGAGCCTTTAGTCGAGTATCAAGGATAGGATACTGTCAGCTCAGAAGGAGGCTGTGGATGAGTTTGCAGGATTGCAGAAAGGGTTGGATGAGATGATAGAG